>PVLC010004995.1:0-80011 GCA_004027655.1 Graphiurus murinus | reverse complement strand
TGCGGCACTGGGGATTGAACTCAGGGGCATTCTACCTCCGAGCTACACCCCCAGCCCTATTTTTTTATTCTTTATTTTGAAACCGAGTCTCACTAAGTTGCGGAGTGCCTCACTAGGTAGCTGAGGCTGGCCGCGAACCCGGATCCTCTGGTCTCAGCCTCCCGAATGCTGGGATTACAAGCGTGCGCCACCACGCCCGGCTTTATTTTTTATTTTTAATGTGCTTTTATTGGTGCATTATGGTCTCACATCACGATGTAAATCATGTTGACATTGACATACATGCACACAGCATTTGGTGACCCCCCCCCCCTGCCTCCTCATCTCCCCCCTTCCCATACAGAGGATGGAGACTGATACTGGGATTGTCACATATGTATGCACAGTCAATGTTAGTATTTCTAATAATTAACTCAATCTTCCCCCTCCCCTTCCCTTAGAACACTTCCCTGGCTCCACTGAGGTTTCTCCTCCAATATCTGGAGTCCCTTGGGTATACCAGTTACTCCCTAGCCTGCGCATATTAGAGAAAACATATGTCCCTTTGCTTTCTGTGACTGCCTAATCTCATTTACTATTATGTTCTCCAGGTCCTTCCATTTTTATGCAAATGACATTATTTTATTCTTCTTTATTGCCGAGTAGAATTCCATTGTGTGTATATCCCATAGTTTTGTGATCTATTCATCTGTTGATGGACACCTGGGTTGGTTCCATAATTTGGCTATTGTGAATTGTGCTGCTATGAACATGGGTATGCATAGATTACTGTAGTTCTCTGGTTTCAACCTCTTTGGAAAGATACCCAGGAGTGGTAGAGCTGAGTCATATGGTGGATCCATTCCCAGTTTTCTAAGGAATCTCCACACTGATCTCCATAGCGGCTGGACTAGTTTGCAATCCCACCAACAATGTAGAAGAGTTGCTATTTCCTCACATCTTCACCAACATTTATTGTTATTTGACATCTTGATGATGAGTGCCATTCTGATTGGGGTTAGATGGAATTTCAATGTAGATTTTATTTGCATCTCCCTATTGCTAATGATGTTGAACATTTTTTCGTGTATCTATTGGCCATTTGTATCTCTTCTTTTGTGAAGTGTCTATTCAATTCAGTTGCCCATTTCTTGATTGGGTTATTATTTTTTTTCCCTAGTGTAAAGTCTTTTAAGTTCTTTGTATATTTTAGATATTAATCCTCTGTCAGAGGGATAGCTGGTAAAGATCTTCTCCCATTCCGTGTGCTTTCTCTTTAGACTCTTAATGGTTTCCTTTGATGTGCAGAAACTTCTTAGTTTAATGTCATTCCACTTATTAAGTCTTATTTTGATTTCCTGAGCTCTGGGGGTCTTGCTGAGGAAGTTTCTACCTGTGCCTGTATGTTAGAGTGTTGAACCTATGCCTTTCTCTAGTAGCTTCACCATCTCTGGTCTAACTTCCAGGTCTTTGATTCATCTCGAATTGACTCCTGTGCAGGGTGAGAGGTATAGATTTAGTTCCATTTTTCTACAAATGGATAACCAGCTTTCCCAACACCATTTGTTGAAAAGGCTGCTTGTATGTGTTTGGCTCCTTTGTTGAAGATCAATTGGCTATAAGCATGTGGATTTGTTTCTGTATCTTCTATTCTGTTCCATTGGTCTGTGTGCTTGTTTTTGTGCCAATACCATGCTGTTTTAATTACTATAGCTCTATAGTATAATTTGAAGTCAGGAATTGTGATACCTACTATATGGTTCTTATTGCTGAGAATTGCTTTTGAAATTCTGGGTCTTTTGTTTCTCCATAAGAAATTTATGACTGATTTTTCTAGGTCTATGAAGAATGACATTGGTATTTTGATAGGGATTGCATTGATTCTGTAGATCACTTTTGGTAGGATGGCCATTTTGATGATATTTATTCTGCCTATCCAAGAGCAAGGGAGATTTTTCCATCTTCTAAGGTCTTCTAAAATTTCTTTCTTTAGTGTTTTATAATTTTAATTGTAGAGGTCTTTGACTTATTTGGTTAGTTTTATTCCTAGGTATTTTATTAGTTTTGAGGTTGTTGTGGATGGAATTGCTTTCTGTATTTCTTTCCCCATGGATTCATGGTTAGTATATATAAAAGCTACTGATTTTTTTT
The DNA here is from genome assembly GCA_004027655.1 of Graphiurus murinus. Lineage (NCBI taxonomy): Eukaryota > Metazoa > Chordata > Mammalia > Rodentia > Gliridae > Graphiurus > Graphiurus murinus. Next base: position 77,881 of record PVLC010004995.1, on the reverse strand, counting down.
AGGTTGATTTTGTATCTGGCTACTTCGCTGAATTTGTTAATCAGCTCTAGTAGTCTTTTGGTTGAGTTTTTTGGGGTCTTCCAGATATGGGATCATGTCATCTGCAAATAAAGATAATTTTAATTCTTCTTTTCCTATTTGAATTCCTTTGATATCCTTCTCTTATTTTACTCCTCTGGTAAGAATCTCAAGGACTATTGAAATGGAGTGGTGATAGTGGGCATCCTTGTCTTGTTCCTGATTTTAAAGGGGATTTCTACAGTTTCCCCCCATTCAATATGATGTTGGCTTTGGGTTTCTTGTATATTGCCTTAATGATGTTGAGATATATTCCTTCTATCCCAATTTTCTGCAATGTTTTTATGATGAATGGGTGTTGGATTTTGTGAAATGCTTTTTCAGCATCTATTGATATGATCCTGTGATTTTTGTTGTTAGTTCTATTTATGTGGTGAATAACATGTATTGATTTGCATATGTTGAACCAGCCTTGCTTTCTTGGGATGAAACTGACTTGGTCATGGTGTACAATTTTTGTGATGTGGTTTTGAATGTACATGACTAGTATTTTGTTTGGAATTTTTGCATCTATGTTGAACAGTGATATTGTTCTGTAATTTTCTTTTTTTGAGGTATCTCTATTTGATTTTGGTATTAATGTGATATTGGCCTCATGTAAGGAGTTTGGAAGAATTCCATTGCTTTCAATTTCATGGAATAACTTGTGAAGTGTTGGGACTAGTTCTTCTGTAAAGGTTTTGTAGAATTCAGCTAGAAACCCATCTGGACCTGGGCTTTTCTTTGATGGCAGAATTTTTATTGTTGTTTCTATTTCTTTGCTTGCTATTGGTTTAGGTTTTCTATATCTTCTTAGCTCAACTTAGGTAGGTTGTGAGTTTAGAAATCTATTGATTGATTTCTTCCATGTTTTCCAGTTTTTTGGAATGTAAATTTTCAAAATAGTTTCTGATGATCCTCTGAATTTCCCCACTGTCTATGGTGATGTCTTATTTTTCATTTCTGATTTTAATAATTTGGGTTGATTCTCTCTTTCTTTTGGTTAGGTTGGCTAGGGATTTGTCAAGCTTGTTAATCTTTTCAAAGAACCAGCTTTTTGATTTGTTGATCCTATGTATTGTTTTTATTCTCTATTCATTTATTTCTGCTCTGATTTTTAATTATTTTCTGCCTTCTGCTGGCTTCGGGATTGGACTGTTCTTGTTTTTCTAAGTCTTTGAAGTGTGTCATTAGGTGGTTTACTTGGTGACTTTCTGTTTTTCTTATGTAGATACTCAGTGATATAAAATTTCCTCTTAACACCACCTTCAAAGTGTCCCATAGATTTTGTTATGTTGTGCCTCTAGTTTCATTTAATTCCAGGAATTTTAAAATTTTTCTTCTTATTTCTCTTCTGATCCATTCCTCATTCAAGAGTGTATCATTCAGTCTCCATGTATTTATGTAATTTCTTTTGGTCTTCCTGTTGATTTCTACTTTCATTCCATTGTGATCTGAAATGATGCAGGGAATTATATTACAACTTTTGACTTTGCTGGTGCTTTTTTTTTTTTTTTTTTTTGTGGCCCAGGATGTGAGCTGAGAAGAATGTGTATTCAGCTGTTGCTGGTTGAAATATTCTGTATATGTCTATTATGTCCATTTGGTTTATAGTGTTCTTTAGGTCTAAACATCTTTACTCATCTTTTGTCTGGAAGATCAATCTAGTGGCATGAGTGCTGTGAAGTCTCCCAATATTATTCTATTTGGGTCTATTAGAGACCTAATGTCCCGGAGAGACCCACATGTGGGGCATAAATGTTTACTATCATCATATCTTCTTGCTGGATTGTTCCTTTTATTAATAAGAAGTGCCCTGCTTTGTCTCTTCTGATGTGTTTTAGCTTAAAGTCTGTTTTGTCAGATGTGAGCATTGCTACTCCTGCCTATTTTTGGTCTCCATTTGCATGATATATCTTTTTCTATCCTTTCACCTTTAGTATGTGGATATCTTTGGCTGTAAGGTGAGTTTCTTACAAGCAGCATATAGTTGGATTATGTTTTTTAATCTATGTTGCCAGTTTATATCTTTTAATTGGAGAATTAAGACCTATGATGTTCAGTGTTGTTATTGAAATATTATTATTATTATTATTATTATTATTATTATTATTATTATTATTATTTTGTGGTACTGAGGATTGAACTCAGGGGCATTCTACCTCCAAGCTACACCCCCAGTCCTATTTTTTTTTAATTCTTTATTTTGAAACAGGGTCTCAGTAAGTTGTGGAGGGCCTCATTAACTAGCTGAGGCTAGCTGTGAACCTGTATCCTCTGGTCTCAGCTCCCAAGTACTGGGATTACATTTGTGCACCACCACACCCAGCTCATGAAATATGATTGTTGTTTCATGTCATTTTGTGTTCTATATTGTGTTTGATATAGTATTATTTCTCCTTTGCTTAGTTGCCCACCTGGTAGAGTTCACCTCTTCTCTGGTTCTGGAATTTGCTTCTTTTTTCTTCTTTCTGATTTATTTCTTTAAGTATTTTCTCTAGTGCTGGCTTGGTAACCATGAATGTTTTAAGATTCTTCTTATCTTGAAATGTTTTTCTATCTCCATCAATTTTGAATGATATCTTTGCTGGATATATCAGTCTTAGTTGGAAGTTGTTTTCTTCCAGAGTACTGTAATTCTCTCTTGGCATTCATGACTTGGGTTGTGAAGTCTGGAGTGATTTTTATTGTTTTTCCCCTGAATGTTACCCATTCTTTTGTTCTTGCTGCTTTTAAGATTCTTTACCTCGATGTTAGTCATTTTGATTATTATGTGGCGTGGGGAGGTCCTTCTTTGATCTTGTCTTAACGGTGTTCTGTATGTCTCCTGCATGTGGATATCCAAGTCTTTTCCTATGCTTGGAAAATTCTCTGAAATTATTTCTCTGAAGAGATTCCTGATACCCTTGGTCTGTGCTTCTAGACCTTCTTCAATGCCTTTTATCCATAATTTTGGACATTTTTATTGCCCCATATTTGTTGAATGCATAGGTTGTACTGTTGTAATGTCTTCTGTATACTGTTGACTGTGCTTTTGGTTTTGAATGAACTGTCTTCCAGGGTGATATCCTGTTTTCCATGTGGTCTAGCCTTCCAGAGTTGGTTTCTATTACTGTCTTCAACTCATTTATTGACTCCTTCATTTCATTTAGAGCCTCTTTCTGGTTCTTTCCTAAAGCCTCAATTTCCTCCTTCATTTCCTGAACACTTTCTTCCAGGCCTTTCATTACATTGAACATCAAAATTTGGAATTCTCCTTCTTGTGTTTCTTGCTGATCAGTATTAGTGATCTCCATTGTTGTTGAGTTGTGGGAGCTTATTATTTCCTTACTATTCCTTGTTCTCATATTTTCAGAGTTCTCAGATTTGTGTTTTTGTTGTCTTGGCATCTTCTTGCTTATTGTGTGTGAGTCCTGTGTTTATTTGCTATCCCTTTATAAAAAGGTCTATGCTGGGGATATATTTTCACCTCTACCAACCTGACTCAAATAATCAAAGTTTTGAGTTTATCCCCCAGAGCCCTTTAACTAGATATAGTTCTTAGTGCAAGCAAACAGGAGTCTCTGGCTGCAGGCCACTGTGTTCTCCCGGCCCAAACTCCCAGGCCCAAGACTATGATGTTCTATTCAGAGCGTACAGGCTGCACCCCAGAGACCGCTGCTGCTCTGCTGATTGTGAGCCCATATAATACTGCCGAGTGCTGGCCTCTGGCCTCTGTGACCTGTGGGCTTAGGCTCAGCAAAGATAGCAATTGCTGGGTTCCAAATTTATGGCCTGGCTTGTTGAACTTTGATGGCCTCTGGAACACCACTCCAGATCTGCTTGTATGGTCACGTGAGGAACTTTCAGTCACTATCATACGTGCATGCCAGGTACAAACTGCTGGTGGAGAGACTATTGAGTTCCCAGCCTGGGGCTGGGATCAAGCGATACCCTGCAGGGCCCCTGGCCTCTTGGCACAGTCTGGTCCAGATGGTGCTGTTGCTGCTCTCTGCCCTAGGCCCAAGGTCTGGCAAGGGGAGATTCCACAGTTCCAGGCCAGGGGCTTGGGTGGCTCTGTTCCTTAGCCCCAGGGACACCACCCTTGTCCTGGGGTGCTGCACTGCCAGGGGCCCTTGCTGGCCTCCGGGGCTTGTAGTGCCCAAACCTGGCCAGGCATAAGTTTACTTCTTTCAGAGCCTGCAACTCGGTAGGCTGAGCTATTTTCCCCAGACACAGGGAAAGATGTCCCACAGTGATCCCTAGGGGCCCTACTAGGGCTCCTCAAGCTGCTGACTGCAGTTCTCTGCAGCCTGCCTCTAAGGGCTATCTACTAAATCACATTTCTGCTGTATCCGATAGTAGTCACCACCCTCGCCTCTGAAGGGGTGATTTGCAGAGTTTCAGGCCTCCACAAGTCTCTTTCCTCGTCACACAAGTCCCTGTGTCCAGGCACAGCCGTTTACCACTGGAATGGCTGGTTAACTTACAGTCCTGCTGCCTGCTGCTCGCTGCTCTGGATTGCTGCTGGAAGTGATGGGTTCAATGTACGGATCCAGCCAGGTCCCTGTCGAGAGTGTGGAGCTTAATTCCAAACGCTTTCATGATGGTCTGTATTCACTGGCCTCATGACAGTCCTAAGTTTCTTCCTGGAGGTCTCTGGAAGCCGCAGTATCAGGGGCTGCCAGCTTTGGCGCTGCCTGGCTAAGGTGGCACCGGCACTGCCAGGCTCTGTTCCCCAGGTGAGAGGCGTGGAACACTTATACACAGTCCTCTGCTCTTTTTTCTAGTTCTGGTTCTACCGCTTTTCAACTTTCTTTTTTTGTTGAGTGTTTTTGCTGCTTTTCTGTGGAAGTCGTTGGCTTCTTTGCTGGGGTCTCTGGAGGCCACAGTGCCGTTGGCAGTCCTGGTGCAGTTAGGCAAGATGGCACCACCCTGCAGCTGTAGCCATTCCCGGGGGGATGTGTGCGGGGCATTTTGCTGTCTGCCCTCTTTTCTGTCTTCTGGCTTTGCTTCTGCTGCCTTTCAATTTTTCGATGCTTCGTTCAAATTCTGCTGCTTTTTTCTCTTGTCGAGATGCTGTCTTCATGGCAATTTGGTTTTGAGTGTCAGTTGGACTGAGATATATACCTTTCCTCAGTCACCATCTTCCCGGAAGTCAGAAATTAATTCTCAGAGAGATCGTGAAGCTTCTCCAAGGTCACACAGACCATGGATGGCAGAAATACAATTAAAACCTGGTCATGTTGATTCTTAGCCATTCTGTATTATTTTCACCATTTCCTTGTTTTGTTTTTTTCCCAGTAATCAGAGGCATTCTACCTCTGAGCTACAACCTCAGCCCTATTTTAATTCTTTATTTTGAAACAAGGTCTCACTAAGTTGCAGAGAGCCTCACTAAGTAGCTGAGGCTGGCCATGAACTGGGATCCTCCAGTCTCAGCCTCCCAAGTACTGAGATTACAAGCATGCGCTACCACATCCAGCTCCTTCAGTTTTATATATATGCCTATATAAATACATGTGTACATGGTCCTTACTTGGACTTCTCTGTCTTCGCTAGGGAGCAGCAAAGTCTGTCTAGTCTAGGACCAGGTGCAGTTTTCCTTAGTACTCCTGTGTTGTCTTCTTCCTTCTTCAGTACTGTCCTTGCTCAAGTTTGCCTGAGCCCCCTTCAATTGGCTTTGGGATGGTGATCTGATCAAGTGATCATAGAACCAAGGAAGTTAAGGGTACAGTGGCCAGGGAAGTTACTCAGAGGGACCAGTGAAGTTATCACTTTTTCACTTCATAAAGAAAAGAGGTTTATTTAGCTCACAGTTCTGGAGATCTGAGAGCGTCTGCTGGGCTCTGGTGAGGGCCTTCTGGCTACATCACAATGTGGCGGATGGCACCATGGTGAGAGTGTGTGTGAGAGGGAGAGTACACAGTGGGACGGGAAGCCAGAGGGACTCAGGTCGAGCTCAAATTCAGGGGTCAAGGAAAAAAATATATGTTTATTTTTAATTGACTGATAGTGATTCTATGTACTTATAGAATTTAAATATATTTAAAGTAGTCTTAGTACTAACTTCAACATACTAATTGCTGCTCCTCTTATTTATTTTATTTTTTGTGGTACTGGGGATTGAACTCAGGGGCATTCTACCTCCGAGCTACACCCCCAGTCCTATTTTTTATTCTTTATTTTGAAACCGGGTCTCAGTAAGTTGCGGAGGGTCTCACTAGGTAGCTGAGGCTGGCTACGAACCTGGATCCTCTGGTCTTAGCCTCCCAAATGCTGGGATTACAAGTGTGTGCCACCATGCCGACTGCTCCTCTTATTTTTAATTTCTCTTAATTATCTTTGAGTTTCTGGTATGCACAACCTGTACAATGTCAAGACTATTCTGTTGATGTTTGAGAGATGAGTCCCTTCATCTGTGATATTAAGAGAAGTTACTGAGCCGTCCATATGGTAGATCTGGTATTTACAGTGGGAAAAATTAGTTTCTCACTACTCCATTTGAAGAATTTCTGTGTTTTTAAATAGAAATCAGAACTTTCCTTCATTGTCTTTCCTACTTTCTACTTTGAAATATGGTGAAATATGGAGTCTTAGTCACAATGTGGTACCCAAGGCTCCTGTCTCCAGAGCTGCAGGTATCCTAGGCAGATTATTCAGAATGTTCCATACAATAGTGTCTTATTCCCTGTTTACAAAGGAATAATAATATTGGTGATAATAATTATAATCAGTACTGCCACCACCACCATTTATTTAATATTTTGTTATTTAGTTTTTTTTTTTTCTTTTTTGGTACTAGCAATTGAACCCACAGGTGTTCTAGCTCTGAGCAAGACCCCAGGCCTATTTTATTTTTGATTTTGAAACAGGGTCTCACTAAGTTGTTGAAGGTCTCACTAGGTTGCTGAGACTAGCCTTGAACCTGTGACACGCCTGTCTCAGCCTCCCAAGTACTGGGATTACAGGCGTGTACCACCATGCCTGGTTAATATTAACTATAAGGCTCAGTCTTAAGGTTTACATGTATTATCTAATTTAATCCTTTCAGCACTGTTTCTGAGGTGCGTAGTATTATTTTTTTTCTCTCTCTCTCTCTTTTTTTTTGGTACTAGGGATTGAACTCAGGGGCATTCTACCTCTGAGCTATACCACCAGCCCTATTTTTTATTCTTTATTTTGAAACCGGGTCTCACTAAGTTGCGGAGTGCCTCACTAGGTAGCTGAGGCTGGCCTCGAACCCGGATCCTCTGGTCTCAGCCTCCCAAATGCTGGGATTACAAGCGTGCGCCGCCACGCCCGGCTAGGTGTGTAGTATTGTGATAGATCCCACTTGACAGATGAATAAACTGAGGCTTAGGGAGGTTATGTAGTTTCCCAAGATTGTTTATCTGGCATATGGCAAAACCAGAATTCCATCTGAGGCATTCAGATGTCAGAGCTTTTTCTCCAAGCCACTGTGTTCTAAAGCTGAGGTTCACAGGTGTAGCTCCAGGAGCAATGGCATCAGCATTGCCTGCGGGCTTGTTAGTAATGCAAATTATTGGGCCTTATCTCACATCCACTAAATCAAAGGGGTGGGGCCCAGCAGTGTTTACATGTCTTCCCAGTAGATTCTGATGGATGCTAGTTTTACAACCATAGCTCTAAAGCTTTCTCCTCTTCGTATAAATATCTAATGTAAATTTTACGAACACTGATAATAAGCAATAACTCACTTAAAAAGAATACATATGTTAAATACAAATTTGTTAACATGTAAGTTGCCGTACACACCATCAGCTATGAAATATTCTTAGCAAAACAAACCAAACCCCACAAACAAAATATAAACCTGTGTCGAATAAAAGCCTTCAGCTCTAACTGCCAGTTTGCAGACAACAGAGGGGACGAGAGAACAGGCCAAATGGCACCAGGGAAACGCAAAATCCAGACTGGGAAATTCTACAGGATTGATAACGTGGTAATTTTAACGCACAAATTGCAATAAAAAAGATATAGCAGGGAATCATATAGGTTAAATGAGACTTAAGAGACATCTACCAAATTCAGCATTTGTACTTTGTTGGGTTTCTGATTAAAATAAAGTAAAAACAAAACAAAACAAACTAAACAATATAAACATTTTATAGGACAAGCAAATATTTAGGGACATTTAAAATGATAAAGAATATTAATTCTAAAAGCTATGATAATGGCATTGTGATTATGTTTTTTTAGGTATTTTTTTTCTTTAGATAAACATACTAGACTATTGCTGGAATGCTGGAATGAAAGTTCTTGGACTCAAGTTACTGATTTAGTGAGTTTTATGTCATCTCCTATCCCAACACATTCTCCCTTCTGGTATCTACCTATATTTTCATTGAAGTATGTATTCTCCTCTCTACTGTGTAGCCCAAATGCCAGGGTAGGTAGCTCATGCTCAATTTAACTTGATCTCAAGCTCTAGCTCAATTTTCAGTTTGAGATGGGCCAATTGGGCCGGAAGAAAGTTCTCTGGACCCTTCTGGGAGAAGATTTCCTTTGTCCATCTGAGAAAACAGCTGAAAGCCACACAGTTGCTTCTCTAGGATGAAGACACGGCACCAGCACCTAGGATCACCTCTTGGTACCCACGGCCTTGTGGAGTGTAGACCCCTTTGCAGAATCAGGGCCGACCTCTCCTGACAAGGAAACAGAATGATGATGGGTGACTTTTGAAGCTAGGAGACATGGCGGCATCCTTTTTCCTTTCCTTAATTTCTTGTTCTGGGGAAAGCCAGACACCATGTCATAAAGGCCATTCCTGTCTAAATGGACAGGAATCACCTTCCAGCATCAGCCTATGAGTGGTGTCTATTATACAGAATAAGCAATGACTAAAATAGATGACAAGATTGTACCCCAAGAGTTGTGAGTAGGCATCTTGTGACCAGGAGAGAAAGCCAACTTGAGGCAAGATTTACAGACTAAATCTGGAGACTAAAAATAAATTGACTCCTTATTTGTCATGCGTGAAGCCTATTTTCACTTCTATACTTTCCAGGTCATGAGTAATACATCTCTTTTTTATTGGTTAGGTCAATTTGGGTTTATGTTACTTTTGACTTCCTGGTCAGAGTAGAAAAAAAAAGAATTGGGTGGTATGAGAGGACTCTAGGGTGAGGGCAAGAGTACAGGAAAGGAGTACTCAGAGAATAGAGAGGTAGGCTATATTGCTAGTTTCCTAAAACTGCTGTGACAAATCACCATGAACTGGGTAACCTACTGCAACAGGGTTTTGACAGTTCCGAAAGCCAGAAGTGAGAGGTCGGTAAGGTTGGTTTCTCGTGGATACTCTGAGGAGTCTGTTCCTCGCTTGCATCCTGGCTTTTCAGGGTCCCCTGTAAGCCTCGGAGTTCCTTAGCTGATGGAGGTAGTGCTCCAACCTCTGTTTCTTTCATTTACTTTCATTTATGTAGTCTCATTTCATTTCTTTTCCCTGTGTATCTTCACACAACTTCTTTGGTGTGTGTGTGTGTGTGTGTGTGTGTGTGTGTGTGTGTGTGTGTGTGTGTTACTGGGGATTGAATCCAGGGGTGTTCTGCCTCTGAGCTATACCCCCAGACCTTTCTTAATTTTTTTTTTTTTATTATTTTGAAAGAGGGTCTCACAAAATTGCTGAGGCTGGCCTCGAAACTATGATCCTCCTGTGTCAGCCTCCCAACTACTGGGATTACAGGCGTGCACCACCTCACCAGGCATCACACAGCTTTTTTTTTTTTTTTTTAAGAGGGACTCACTCTCATCCAGTATGACTCCATCCTAATTAATTGCGTTTGCAATGACTCTACTTCTAAATAAGGTCAATTCTAAGGTTTCGAACAGACATGACTTTGGGCAATACTATTTACTTCAGTATAATTTTATTGTATAGTGGTCTTTTACTCAATAGATGCTTTAAGTGTTAAACGCTATGTTAGACAGATGTGACTGATGTCAGACTCAGCCCGTACAGTCCAGTGTAGAAGGTGTTACACAATGGTTGCTTGTATAATAAAAATCACAAAAGAGGAAGCACAGAGTGTGATAGTATCATGTAAAGAGATCTTAAAGCATCTCAGGTGGAGGTGGAGAAGGTGGCCAGGAGGATCCCCTTGCTGGGCTTAGTGGTGCATGCCTGTAATCCCAGTACTCAGGAGGCACAGATAGGAGGTTCACAGGTTTGAGGTCAGCCTCAGCAACTTAGCGAGGCCCTCAGCAACTTAGTGAGACCCTCTTTCAAAATATAAAAATAAAATAGGGCTAGAGGTGTAGCTTGGAGTTAGAACACCCCTGGGTTCCATCACCTGTACAGCAAATAGGTATTTGGGTGAAGAGTATAAAGACCAGATTATTACATGCTAGGACTGCATATAAGAATTTGCTTTTTTTTTTTTTTTTTTTTTTTTTGCATTACTGGGGATTAAACCCAGGGGCATTCTACCTCCAAGCTATACTCCCTTGGCCCTATATTTTTTTAATTTTTTAAATTCTGAAACAGAGTCTCACTAAGCTGCGGAGGGCCTCACCAAGTAGCTGAGGCTGGCCACGAACCTGTGATCCTTCTGTCTCAGTCTCCTGAGTACTGGGATTACAAGCGTGCGCCACCACGCCTGGCTAAGAATTTGCATTTTTTAATAAGCACTTCACTAATATTCCTGCATGCTAGACTTTGAGAATCCATGCTCTGGGACCTTAATTGATCCGAAGTGTACCCCCAATCTCCCCATTAACCACGCTTAAGGAAAACTGCTCCCCCTCTCCTGCCTCACTCAGTCCTGTGAACTGGGTCAGGAGGAGGCGGCTCCTTGGGATTGAACCTCCCTACCCATCTGGACACATCGGCCCCTTTTCCACCACTGTGCTGAATCAACCGAATAAAGCACGTGGCTTATCTCTGGTTTAGATTTTTCTCCTCCTACGGTGAGTGTTCTCCAACTCTCCCCTGCCTCCACTCTGTTCTATTTTCTGCTACACTGCAAGCCTCTTGCTTTGCATTTCAGTTGATAATTTATTTTTTTTCCCATTGAATTTCAGAAAGCTACCTTTCTCTTGAAAACGTCCTGTTTACTGCACTCATTCAGTATTCTATGTGAGGAAAAGGCATTGACAATTTTCCACTTTTTAAAAAATCTTCATTAGCAGAGAAAGTCTTTAAAATTTTTTTATTTTTAGTCAACACACAACAATCCTATGTATTTATAGAGTACAGCATGGCACTTCAGTACGTTTATACAACGTATAATGATCAGATCAGAGTAATTGGTATATCTATCACTTCGGGCATATATCATTTCTTGGCATTGGGAACATTCAAGATCCAGCAGAGGAAGTTTTTAAAAACAGTGTCTTTCCTTTAGAAAAAAAAGGCTGAGGGAATCCACAATAGCATTTCCCAAATATCCTGACTGGAACAAAATTGTAACAAGATTTGGGGCTGTTTCTTCAGGAAAACTTTAGTAGGCTCTCACTGTTTGGAACGTGTGCAAAGCTGTGTGAAATGAACATTAAAAGTGATATGGTCAGAGATGTTAGAACTTTAATGAGTCTCAGAGGTCACCGAAAGCCTGAAAGACCCTCATGTCTTTTATTTTCCAAATGAAGAAACTTGAAGTTCAAGAACATGAGGTGAGTTACACAGTCATGCTTACCAGATCATTCAAATCTCCTCAGATCCTCCCAAACTGTTGTTAATTGTTTTTTAATGACCTGAGCTCTCCACCTTATTTTGCACGGGCAGCTACTACACTACTTTAAGCCTAGCTCAGTCTCTCAAGATGTCTCTTCCTTTTTATTGCCACTTAAGTCCTAAGAAACCAGCGTGATCCTCACTCCATGGTCCAGGTCTCAGAGAAGTGAGGGTCACCTATCAAAACTTGGGAACTGGCCCCTAACCAAAGCTCTGGCTTCCAAATCTTTTTTGAAAGGTTATGCATGTCTTAATCACACAGAAAAGAAAAAAAAATATTTTAAAGCCGTTTTCATTCGTTGTCTCCAGTCTAAAAATAGGGTGACAGAGGGATCGTGGGATAAGCAGCCGGAGCAGGGAAGAGTCGGTTGCCACAGTAACCAATGAGCCATTTCGCTGCATTTGCCTTGACTGTGTGATTTCTGGGAGTTTTTCCCCCTTTCCTCCTCTTGTGCGTGGGGGTGGGGGTAGGTGGCGGGGGCTTGGTTAGATTATATAATATGGAACCAGATTCCTTCCTTCCGGAGTGGACCAGTCTCCATACAATTGCCATTCCCTTTCACTTTCCTCCCTACTGTGTTCAGCCTAGGGCCAGTTGGCTTTGCTGGGGGTCAGGAAAAAAAGACTGTGACCACACCCGGCTCTACTTACATAAGTGCCTTTTCTGAACACTTCCCCAGTTTTTGACAGCCTCGCTTCCTTGGAAGATTTCCTTGTTCTGATCAGATGCTCAAATGCCCCGGGTTCCGATAACCCATTGGGAAATTGCTGGGCCTTTCTTCTCCCAGAAGAAAGAGAGGCTGGCACTGCACGTGGCATGACCAGTGAAGTCACTCGGCAGGTGACCTGGTCCAAGGCTGTCACCTCGAGCGAGCCCCTGCTTCTCCCAGCTTGCAGCTCCAGGAACATGGGGCAGGCCTACCCTCAAGTGTAAAGAGCCCTAGCTTTGGAGGCAAACAGACTTGGGCTTGAGCCCTCTGCCACCTTGGGCTAATAATTATTTAATGCTTTGGTTGTAAGAGATAACAGGCCAGAAGCAGCCCAAATACATGTTTCTGGCATGTGTTAGGCACAGGAATAAATGCTAATCTCATCCCCAGTTCCCCTGTCTGTCACCTCCTCGCCTTCTGTTATAGGTCTCTGGTTGACTGCGGCAGCATTTGACCACCCTCTCTTGTCTCTCTTTGGATCTCTTCCCTGAGTGGTCCGCATTCTCCTCGCTGTGCTGTCTGCCTCTTGTCCTCACAGCACATCTCTCTCCACTTCAGACATTTCCTGACTCCGTTTCATCCAAACACATCTATTCTCTACCCATTCAGGAAGAGCTCAGCAGGTGCCTGGAGAGCTAATCAGGTTTAAATCAAAATGTGAAAACTGTGTTCAGTGGATCCAAATGGGTTAAAATGATGCATGACAAGCTCCAATCTCTAGTGCTCATTAGGGTAGATAATGGGTTATGAATAGGCTGCAGAATGGAAGTGCACAAAGAATCTTTTCATTGCAAGCGATGGGAATCCTGCTTGAACTCACCTAGCAAAAAAAAAGTAAGTAGGAAGTCCAGGAGTGGAGCCATCCATGGAGATCCCAGGGACTCGACTGCTGGCTGCAGAACTCCTTCTGTTTCTTAACTCTTCCTTCTTCAAGTGGATTTGCCCTTGCCTACCACAGGCAGGCTTTCTAAGATTGGTAATATGGCCTCAAACTTGCATCTTTCCAGCTCCCATGACTCAAGACAAGACTCATTCCTTCCACGTCTGCTACAGTTTGAATCTGAAATGTTCTCCAAAGTCTCATGTGTCCAGAGGTGGGACCTTGGGGGGTGATTGGATCAGGAGAGCTTGACCTCATCTGTGGGTGAACTCACTGATCCTGGGGTGGGACCTGGTTGGAGGAGGAAGGTCACTGGAGGTATGCCTTGCCAGGCATTCAGGTCAGCATCTCAAGGCTATAATCTAAAGACCTGACCATGTAACTTAGAGAGGGAATCCTACTTGAACTCACCTAAGCAAAAAAAAAAAAAGTAAGTAGGAAGTCCAGAAGTGGAGCCAGGAAGATTTATTTTCCTATGGTCTTGGGCTCAGTCTTTGTGAGGCCAGAGACTGCAGATCATGGCGGTGGGAAGTGGAGAGAGGAGAGCACATGGGCTGTGCTCCTCACATCATGGAGGCCGGAAGCAGGGGGAGGAGGAGCCATGTATAATCCCCAAGGCTGTATCACTAGGGACTCACCTCCAGCCATACTCTATGGGCTTACTGGATACCACCCCAGCAAATCCATTACGATGGATTTATTTGCAGCTGGGATTACAATCCTCAAGACTCCATTACATCAATTACTCCAAACACCAATTTATGATCTCTTCAAGGGGCCATTCTATGTCTAACCATAACAGAAGGGTTTATCTTCTCTCTGGCACTTTCATCTCTCTCTCTCTCTCTCTCTCTCTCTCTCTCTCTCTCTCTCTCTCTCTCCTTCCTGGCTGCCAGGAGCTGAGCAGCATTCTTTCACCATGCTCTTCCAGCATGACTTTCGGCTTCACCTAAGGCTTAGAACAATGCAGCCTCCCAGCCATGGACTGATAACTCTGAAACCATAAGCCAAAATGAACTTTTCCTCCTTTAAGTTGACCTCAGATATTTTGGTCACAGCAACAAAAAGCCGACTAAGACAGTCTAATTTGAAAATTCCATGAGAAAGCTTTGATTGTCTTGGCTTAAGTCCTATGCTGACCATGGACCAATCATTTTGGCCAGGACAATGGGATTCTATCACTGACCAGGTTGTGTCTCCCATCAGGGAAGTGACAGTCTGTGATGGGTGGTCACTAGAATGACATGAGTTGAATTGGGGAATGTAAGTTCCCCAAAGAAAGATGCAGTGCTGGTGGGAGGTAGAGGTTCACTTTTGAAGAATCACTGTAGACAGCACTGCCTGGATGCTCAGAAGCACCTCAGGAGAGGGAGAGGTCAGTACAAAGCAAGTGCTTGAATTCCTCTGAGGAAGAAGACAAGCTAGCCCTGAATTCAGTGCAGAAGAAAGGACTAAGACTAAGAAGAGAAAAACAGGTGGAATCTCAGGGATATAAAGATGTAGCCAGAGGGGGATTGAGAGAGAATGGAAAATCAAAAGCTAAAATTGAGCCAGGCATGGTGGCACATGCCTGTAATCCCAGTACTTAGAGGCTGAGACAAGAAGGTTACAGGTTTGAAGCCAGTCTCAGCAACTACTTCCAAAAAAAAAAAAAAAAAAAAAAAAAAAGAAAGAAAAGAAAAAGTAAAATGGGGTTAGAGGTGTAACCTGGAGGTAGAATTACATTAAGTTCAATCTTTGGCACCACTACCACAACAATGATAACAATAACAAAACTTAAAAATGTACCACATATCCAAAGAGCTAATGTTTATAGTAGCAACATATGGTAATTAGGTTTTGTAGATCACCAGTGTTTCATTAGGTGGTTCTGTGAGTTGAATGTTTGTGTTCCCCCAAATTCATGCATCAAAATCCTACTCTCTAAGGTGAAAATATTAGGAGGTGAAGACTTTGAAAGGTGATTATATCACGAGGGCTCCTCTCTCCTGAATGAGATTAGTGCCTTTATAGAAGAGATCAGGAGAGACCTCTCATCCTTTCTGTCCTGTGAGGACTCAGCGAGAAGGAGTCATCTATGAGAAAGTGAACCCTAGCCAGACACCCAATTGGCCAGTGCCTTGATCTTGGACTTCTCAGCCTCCAGTACTATGAGGAACAAATTTATTTCATTTATAAGCCCCGTAATCTGCAATATAGGAAAAAGTCAATAAAGAAAAAAGGAGAGAAAAGTATAGAATTCCATGCCTTGCTTTAGACCTGGTGATTAAAGTTAATTAACTTTTAACATTTTTGTTTTCTTTGCTATGTTAGTGTTCCTTCCATACTCATTTGACCAAATCTCTTAACCATAAATCCCTCATTAGCATCTTGAGGTGGACCCGTGTTCCATAGATCATATGCTGGTAAATATGACCACATGATCATTTGCATAAATCTGGTGACAATTAGAATGTCAGATTCAGAAGAACCTTTAGAGACTAAATGTCTGAATTCTCTTTTTTAAAAAATCAAACCTTTTAAAATTATAATGAATTCACATGAAGTTGTAATTGATGCAAAGAAATCCTGTGTACCCTTTCCTTAGTTTCCTTTAGCAGTAGTATTTTGCAAAACTAGTATAGTATCAAGATATTGACATATATACCATCAAGATACAGACATTTTCATTATCACAAGATCCATCATGTTGCCCAGGAAGGAGTCTATACATGTTGATTGATCTTGCCAACTGATGGCATTGTTGACTTCTTTTATTTTCTTGGCAATTATTCTATAAATTATTGAGAGAGGAATATTGAAGTCTCCAACTCCAATTGTGGATTTCTCTTTTTCTTTTTTCAGTTCTATCAGATTTTACTTTTAACATTCTCTGGTTCTGTTATTTGGGGCACACACACACACACACACACACACACACACACACACACACACTAAGGATTACTATATCTTCTTGGTAGATTGTCCCTTTTATTATTATGTAATTAATTATTGGTAAAATGGGGTATAAGTGTGTATTTTATTCTATTATTTTTGTTTTCTGTTTGTGTTTTTGTTGTTTTGTGTTTCTCTGTTTTTGGCTTTCTAACTTCCTGTGAGTTACTTAAAATTTTTAAGATTATTTCAGCTTGATTTCTCTGTAAAGCTCTCTTTCTTTCTTCATTTCTCTTTGATACTAGAGATTGAACCCAGGGGCATTCTACCTTTGAGCTGCACCTCCAGCCCTATTTTATTTTTATTTTTTGAAACCAGGTCTCACTAGTTTATTGAGAGTCTCACTACTTGCTCAGACTTGTCCTTGAACCTGCCATCCTCCTGTTTCAGTCTCCCAAGTACTGGGATTACAAGCATGTGCCATCACACTGGGCTTTTGTAATGCTTTTAAGTGTGTATTTTTGTACATATATAATATTACAGCCTAGTGGTATCATCATATTATCAGTTTGAGTGGAGTATAGAAACCTTACTTCTCTTAATGTTCTTTTACCTTCCTCCACTTACATTGCAATTTTTAAAAGTATTTTCTCTATCTACATTGGGAACTACATGGAGCAATGCTCTATTTTTTATTTCCACTATCAAACATAATTTACGAAATGCAAAAGGAAAAGTCTGTTGTATTTGACCACTTTTATCTGGATGTATTCTTTTTTCCTTCTTATGTTCCCAGGTTTTTACTTTTAATATTTTTTCCTGTTTAGAGAACTTCTTTTGGTTATTCTTTTAGAGTAAAGCAATTTTTATTAGTTTCCCTTCATCTTAGAATATTTTGATTTCTCCCTTCATTTCTGATATATTTTTTTTTTTTGCGGTACTGGGGGTTGAACTCCGGGGCATTCTACCTTCGAGCTATACCCCCAGCCCTATTTTTTATTCCTTATTTTGAAACCGGGTCTCACTAAGTTGCGGAGTGCCTCACTTAGGTAGCTGAGGCTGGCCGCGAACCCGGATCCTCTGGTCTCAGCCTCCCGAATGCTGGGATTACAAGCATGCGCCACCACGCTCGGCTGATATTTTTTGCTGGAATTAGGATTCTAGATTTATGATTTTTCCTCTTTTGTTCACTTTGGATAATTTCTATTGTTTTATTTTTAAATTTATTGATTATTTCTCCTGTTCCCTCCATTCTAGTTTTCAGTCTATCCATTGAGTTTTTTATTTTGGTTATTATATTTTTTACTTCTAAAATGTCTATTTGGCTCTTCCTTATGTCTTTAATTCCTTTATGGAAGAATTTAGATTTTTTTTAAACATATTTTAAATTTGTTTAAACATATTTTAATTTCTCACTAAACATTTTTATGATGGATCAGATAATTTTACTGTCATTGTGATTTTGGCATCTATTGATTGTTGCTTTTAATTCAGATTGAGATCTCCTGGATTTCAGTATTACAAGTGGTTTCCAATTGAAATCTGGATGTTTTGGTAAATTAAGACTCTGGTCTTATTTACATATTCTATTTTAGTTCACTTTCTTTGATACTGGTCTAGCAGTGGGTGAGGTCACCACTTTGTTACTTCTTTCTAGGTAGGAAAGAAGTCCAGGTTCCTGATGTAGTTGTCATGAACACCAAGAGGAGCACTTTGCTATCTCCAAGCAGAAATGAAAGTGCCAGGACTCTACACAGTTTTCTCCGGCACCATCCATTTGGGGATGTTGAGATGCCTCATTGTTTTTACCTTTCTCATATTTCTGGTTTCACTGAACTTCTATGAAATGTCATTTTAATCCTTCCTCATTCTTTCTATTTTCACCCTTTCTCAGCACCCTCTTTTTGCTGTCCCCTTACCAAGGTGGAGCAATTAGGTCTTTTCATATTTGGGCATTTTATGGAGCCAAATAATTCAAGAAGGGAATACTGCTTTCTCTTTTTCTAAGGCATGGAGAAACCCTTCATCCATAGGATTGTTGGTCTATACAATTATAACTGCTGCTGTAAATATTCCTGGCATTTGCATTTAAATGAAAATGTGTTCCCTAAGAGTAGGACCCACATTGGCTTTTTAGAAAAGTGTTGAGAAGACCATGTAATAGTGGCCATCACCAAGTTAATTTATAAGTAAGCTTTATGAATAAATGTCCACTTGAGGAAAACTGCCCCAGGTGGGTGGCCTGAACAAACCCTGCTTTCTCCTTGACTTAGCATTTCCTTACCTCACTTCCCTTTGTCACAACAGTCAAGTTTCTCAGTAAAAGCTGGAGAGATCATGGGTTTGGTTCCAAATTTCTCTATCTTAGAGCTCTCCCTATGTGGTCAAATCTAGTTTACTTGCTTTATATTTTTCAGTGTAACACTGATGGCTTACACATTTATATCTGAAATGTTGATGATTTTCCACATTTGTGTCTTCAGCCCTGATGTCTTCCCTGAACTCAATTCGTACAAATACAACTTCCTACCCTCACCCACCGTTGCTTAACCATTAGCAAGTCTGTCAGTCCTACCATAAGAGCACAGTTGAATTTACCTTCTTTCCCAATTTGGCTGTTATAACAATAGTCAAATTCCATCAGTCTGTGGCCTGACCAACTTTAATAGTTTTTTAAATCATTTTCTGACTGCTCTTTTCTTATATTCCTATAATCAATTCTTCGCTAGCAACCAGAGTGGTCTTCAAAATAAGAGTCAGATATCACTTCTATTGTATTTAGAATAAAACACAATATAGAAATAATATACTACAAGACCAAACAAAATAGCCCCTACCCCTCTCTCTTAATTCATCTCTACCTCCTCAGCCAGTATGTCCTAGTCACATGGACCTTCCACTTGCTTCTTGATGTGTTAAGATCACATCAGCCTTGGAGCTTGAACACTAGGTCTTCCCCCTGCCTGAAAAGCTGCGACCCCAGTTCCTTACAAGGCTGCCTCTGCCTTGTCACTTGAGGTCTCAGCTTAATTTGTATTTCCTCAGTTGATGGTTAGCTTATGTGTCTACTTGCCTAGGCTATAGTGCTCCATTATTCAGTCAAACACAATTACAAGTGTCGCTGTTATAGATGTCGTTAACATTGGCAACATTTGACTTTAAACACCTATAGGCATTTCTCTCAACAATGTGAGTAGACCTCGTCTAATCAATGGAAAGACTTTGAGAACAAAACTAAAGTTACCTTGAGGAAGAAGAACCTGGACCTCAAGACTAGAGCATCTGCTTTTGCCTGAGAGTTCCAGCCTGCTGGCCTGCTTTGTGGATTTTGCACTTGATCCTCTCCACAATCAAACCAGCCAGTTCCTAGAAATAAATCTATATATGTGTGTGTATGTACACACACACACACCACACATATAATGTATAAATATAGATTTGTATATACATACACATATACATGCACATATGTATCTGTAGTATATAATACTGCATATCTTCCTTGGTCTGTTTCTCTGAAGAACCCTGATTGATGTACTTGGTGACAGAGCATCTTACCTCTCTGTATAGTCTGGCTTTTGAATGTCCCTCAAAGGCCCATGTGTCAGAGATCCAGGAAGTGAGGAGGAAGGAATATATGGCATATTTGATGAGGACAGTCTTAGCCTCACCGTTTCCCTATCTCTTGCCTTCCATTCCTCAATCTTTACTCTGGATGTAGGACCAACATTTGTCCTGTACACACCAGGGTGGCCATACCGGTTGCTAAGTTCTTTTAAATCTGGGTGATGGATATAAGATGGTCATTATACTATTTCTACTTTCATATGTTTGGGGCATAGAATTTTGACAATTCCATGGGACTATTTTTTTAAATTATTGATGATTGAGTACTTTATGTTCTAGGGCCATTACAAATGTTTTCTTTTTAAATCTTTATAAGCCTGTGAAGTAAGCACTGTTAGTGTTCCCGTTGTAGAAATGATGACAACAAAACACAGAAATATGAAGTAACTTGACCGTGAATGTAGATCTGGTCTAATCTGTTGCCTATTAGTCGTTTATCAATTAGAATAGGGTGTGTGTGTGTGTGTGTGTGTGTGTGTGTGTGTGTGTGTATGTGTGTGAAAGGATCATGTCTTATTCATTTTAGTACCTGTAGCATTAAAGCCCAGAGCTTGGTATACAAAATAAGTATGTGATCAGTAGTAGGAATGTCATGTTTATTACTAAAATGGGAGTATAGCGTGACTTGAGGTGACTTAACAGACCAAAGACACTTTATGTGAGTGAGATTGGGAAAGTCATGAGGCATGTTCTAGACTTCTCCAAGGGGCAGAAAAAACCAGGTCCCACTGCTTGGAGTGGAGCAAGATTCGTAGGACTCAGCTTGACTGCCACCTACTTGTGGACACTGAAGTTCACATTCTTACTTTGTGCCTCAGGCCCAGCCCTTTGCGAGTCTTCTTTATAGCTCCCCCCACAACTTGAAATGTTTTATTTACTTAAATTCGTCTCCACTAGAATGGGGCAGAAACCACGTCTCCATGGGGCAGAAACTACGTCTGTTTCATTTCCTAGTTGGTTCCCAACCATAATAGTGATTAACACATAGCATGTGCTCGAGAATATTTGTTTGGAAAATGGATGGACCCCTGGTGCCATCGCCCTGGGGTTTGAGTCCTGCATCCATATAATACAGCAGGTGTGCCTGGGGAAGGGGAAGGATCCACATGCCAGAGAGAGACATTAGCGCTCCAGTGGGTGGGGTTCATGGTGCTATTTGTTTAGCACAGGGTTCTGCTACATTTACATCAATGGTTCTTTTTTTGGAGGTGGAGTGGGGGTGTCTAACATAAAACCTTATTGTCAATTATAGTCACATTTCTCTGGTAAAATGTGTTCTGCATTTCAAACCACTGACTTTAAACAGGGCATTTTAAAACAGCTAATTTAGATGTTAGGGTCTGTCCCTATACAATATTAATCTCCCATTAGGCACTCAAATATTATTCACATGTTAGGCATTGCTAGAAATTGGAGACATGGAATAAAAGCTACAACTCCCTCCCTTAAGGAGTTCATAATCTAGGGAAGAGGAGCGTTTAGATTGCCCATACTTTCCCTGAAAAATTGAAGAGATTATTTGCCACCCACAACTCCATGGAATTCCATGGTGGAGAGAAAAAAATCATGATAAATTAAAGTTATTCTTGTGTATGGTATACACAGCGCAATGGATAATCAGGGTGTCATTTAAACAAAATTTAAAAATAGCTCCCCCTCCTGCTAGCTATATTATTTGGTTAGGCGTTCTATGTCCTTCACAGTCCATGGCTTGATGAAATTCTCGCTGCATTTGACCTTGTGCTACAGTTAAGGGTTTACATGTCTGCCTCTCCCCGTAGACTGTACGTTCCTGGGCTTCAAATAATAGCATCCTGATCTCACGCTCCCCCATCCCACGTACTGTCATGCTTGCCCATGGCGGTCTTTCAGTTATCGTTTATTAAAACACAAGGGTATTTTTTTTCCCCTCCAAGATATCTTTTGCATGCTTTGTAATTCTTGTCATCGTTATTGTGAAGGAAGAAAATGATGTCCCATGTGCACTCTGGTTGTCACCGAAGAGAGCAGTTGTCACCCAAACGAAAGGTGCTCTCAGGTCTTTTCTCTGAGAACCGATTGATAATTCCACATGTAATTATGGCACAAAAGGAACTGCATAGGACTTTGGGGCCAGAGATCATTTCTCTTTGATTTTTTAGGGATGGGATAGGTATATAAACCAAGGGGCTAAATTTTAGAAACAAAGAGTGGATACAGATCCTTACGACATTTTTATTACTCAAGGAAATGTTGAGAAGTGGGGAAGTAGCATAGTTTTGTAGATTTGTTTTGTGGAACTTGTATTGTTTTGATTATCTTTCAGCTTAGAGGTTGATGTCTTCTGTTTGCTTCCTAATTCGGCTGGGGAACCATCCTTGGTTCTGAGGGCCTCGGTTACGGACTATTTCTGTTTCCCCTACCACAGATCTATATATGATGAAGCCCTGATCCCTAATGTGAGGGTGTTTGGAGATAGGGGGTCTTTGGGAGATAATTAGGGTTCATGAGAGCGTGGGGATGGGACCTACATGATGGGATTAGAAGAGACTGAAGATCTTCTTGTCTCTCCACCTTATACATTTATAGCAAGAAGGTAGATGTCTGCAAACTAAGAGGAGGGCTCTCAGCAAAATCTAATGTTGGACCCCGATTTCATACTCCCCAGCCTTTAGAACCACATGACATAAATGTCTGTTGTGTAATCCACTCAGTCTATGGTGTTTTGTTATAGCAAATTGAGCTAAGACAGCGTCTGTATACTGACTAACTGGACACTCATTCTGGGATAAGCAGTAATTCCGTCATGGCGACAGTCTCTGTACCAGTCACCTACTGCCACAACAACAAAGTTCTACAATGGTAGTACTACCACTCTACGACTGTCCCCATGATCAGTGGCTTAACACAATGGTCATTCATTTAATTCATGAGTCTACAGGCCAGAGACAGCTTGTCTGGGCACTTGTGTGGATCTCAGCTGGTTTCTTTCACATGTGTGGTGGTTATCTGACGGTCCACAGAGGCAACTGGGCCACCAGACTCTCAAACTACAGCAGGCTGACTTGGTCACGCTCTCGAGGCAAGAGAAGAAACACAAGAGTACTTTTTCAAGTTATTGCACATGCCACATCTGCTAACATCTCATTAGCTAAACCAAGCCACATGGTGAGCATGGAGAAATGCAAAGTGTACTGTGGTAGGAAGAGCAGGGACTGAAACCAGGAGATTTGGGTTGAAATTCAGATTTTCTTTCTTTCTTTTTTTTTTTTTTTGCAGTATTAAGGATTGAACCCAGGGGCATTCTACCACCCCACCACACCCCTAGTCTTATTTTTTATTCTTTATTTTGAAACAGGGTCTTACTAAGTTGTGGAGGACCTCACTAAGTAGCTGAGGCTAGTTGCAAATTTGTGATCCTCCTGTCTCAGCCTCCCAAGTACTCCCAAGCATGGGCCACCACATCCAGCTCTCAGATTTTCTTATATATTGGTACCTTTTGGTCAACTCACTTTATCTTCACAAATCCCTCTAAGAACAAGATGGTAGAAGAAGGAAGAATTCATTTCCCTGGTGTCTTGCTTGTCGCTTATGCTGGAACATCGATCTTCTTTCTTTGGACTTGGATAAGCATACATTATTGGCTTCCCTGGCTCTTAGGCCTTTTGGATTCAGATTGGAATTAAATCACCAGCAGCTTTCTTGAATCTCCAATTCACAGATGGTAAAAGTTTTCTTGAATCTCCAATCCACAGATGGTAAAATGTAGGGTATCTCTGTGTTCATAATCATGTGAATCAACTCCTCAGGATAAATTACTTCATAGATATGTACATGTATATATGCAGATATATGTGTATATGTTCTGCTCCTCAGAAGAATCCTGACTAATACAGATTTGAGACCAAGAGCAGTTCTAGAGAAACAGAATTTTCAAGATGACTTTTTTGAGTTGTTTCTGAGGTTTCTGGAATTGGTTCTCTAATTTGATTAGATTTAAAGATGGCATTGACTGTTTCCAGTACAAAGAGAGCAGTGATAGTCTATGGCCTAAACTCTTTATGGAGACCTGCAAAGTATCTGCAATGGATACTCCTAATTAACCACTTATAAAAAACAAGGAGATAGGAGACTCTGTGTATGATGCTTTAAAATGTTTTTTGAAAACTAAGGATTATAACAATATTGGTTGTTCCTAATATTTTTGGACAAAGTGGTGAAGAAAGGAAAAAGATGAACTCAGGGATTCAAATTTCTTAATATGTTACCTGTTGCAGAGCATTTTGCAGCTCAAATTTGATGATTAGAATATGTATAGTACTTGTCATACTATCAACTCAATAAGTATTTTCCTTATGCCAAAGATTGGCTATTCTTTTACATGGCAAGATATAGAACTTCTCTTCTGTGTTTGTCTTTTACTGGTCAGAGAAAAATACACTCACTGTAATCAAACAATGACACAGCCAGACATAATACTGAGGTATGTACTTATCATATTTAGCACATGTGTGAAGGATGGCTTAGGAACAGCAGTAAGTTTATGTCCCAGAGTCTCCAATATTATTATCAAAGAAACACAATATTTATTCATTAAAGTTTTTTTCTAATTTAACATATTTAAAATTCCTTTCCTTATTTATATGATCTCAATATAATTCACTGCAGCTGAGCTATGTAGTGATTCTCACTCGTACTTCAAGGTTCTAATTAAGGACACAGATGTCAGAGGCTTTTCACTGCATAGACAGGGCCCAAGACTAATCATTAGAGAAATTTAAACTTCATTAATTGCCCAAACACGTAAGAGGCTGCATAAAGAACAAGTGTGTTGCATAAGTAAATACGTTTCCCCCAATAATTTGCATCAGATCCATTTAGGACAAATACTCAGGGATAGCTTTTTGATATTTCATTTTAATTTTAATGAAAGTATGGTATGTAGGACCATTAAAACCATTTGGTAATACAGCTTAGAGATGAACACGATTTATCAGCCTCTTGTAACAGGTTCCCTAATGCAGTCTCATGTGTGTAATTTCTAAGCTAAAAGCAATGTCTAAATTGAAGTTGGTTTTTACTAGTATTGAAAAATCTATGTGGGACTGGTCTAAATAGCTGCCTGTCCTGTCCCCAACAGCTGCCCATTCTGTTCCCCCTCTGATGCGCTTGTGAAGCCCATTAGTCAGGAGGTGGGAGAAAATGTGGAAAGGCAAAGTATTATTCTTGTCACTTGTAGTTTGCTGTGAAACACAAGTTTAATGTTATAGACAAAGTCGGTTTATTATCAAGTACTTCAAGTTAAATAGTCTGGGAAGTGAGGAATGAGCTCTTTCCATTGTTCCCGCAATTCCATTTAAAGATTTCTTGATACTCTCCCAATTTATCTGAGATGCTAAATAGAAATTGGGGTTGTACCCAATCAAGAAATGGGCTATGAATTGAGTAAACAGTTCACAAAAGAAGAGATACAAATGGCCAATAGATACATGAAAAAAAAAGTTCAACATCATTGGCAATCAGGGAGATGCAAATCAAAACTACACTGAGATTCCATCTAACCCCAATCAGAATGGTAATCCTCAAGAAGTCAAATAACAATAAATGTCGGCAAGGAGGTGGGGAGATAGGAACTCTTCTACACTGTTGGTGGGATTGCAAACTAGTTCAGCCGCTATGGAGATCAGTGTAGAGACTCCTCAGAAAACTGGGAATGGATTCACCATATGATCTGGCTACACAATTCCTGGGTATCTTTCCAAAGAGGTTGAAACCACAACTACAGTAATATATGCATACCCATGTTCCTAGCAGCACAATTCATAATAATCAAGTTATAGAATCAACCCAGGTGTTCATCAACAGATGAATGGATGACAAATTTTGGGAAATACACACAATGGAATTCTATTCAGCAATAAAGAAGAATAAAATAATGTAATTTGCAAGAAAATGGAAGGACCTGGAGAACATTATGTTAAGTAAGATTAGCCAGTCACAGAAAGTGAAGGGTCTTACATTTTCTCTAATATGTGCAATCTAGGGAGTAACTGGGATACCAGAAGGACTGCAAATAAAGGAAGAGAAACCTCAGTGGAGCCAGGGAAGTGGTCTAAGGGAAGGGGAGGGGGAAGACTGAGGTTCATTAATGGAAATACTAACATTGACTGTGCACACATATGTGAAAATCCCTATGTCAATCTCAGTATTCTGTATTGGGAAGGGGGAACATGGGGGGGGCACCAAGTGCTTGTACATGTATGTCAATGTCAACATGATTTACATTAGGATGTGAGACCATAATGCATCAATAAAAGCACATAAAAAATAAATTGCTATCTGATCTAGTATTTATTTAAAATTTAAATATTTTGTTCATCGTAAATTTTAAAAATTAATTTTGTTTTTAAAAGACTGTCACATTAAAATACAATTTGAATCCTGAGTTTCTAGACCTCTCTTTAAATTTTGCCCTTGAGCAAGATGCTTCATGTACTTCTTGCTCGTCCTGGTCCTGGACAGTTTTACAAATCAGAATAATATGGTGTGGACTTCTGTACCCACTAGCCACTACCATTATAGGTTTTCAGAGAGACTCAGGACCTAGAAAGTGGTATCCAAGTGAGGGAATTGCAGTTTTTGGCTGTCATTCCATTACAAAACATTCTCAAACTTATCAGCTTAAAAATTTTATGTAGCTCACAACTCTGTGGGTTAGCAATTGAGTTTCTGCTCAACTGGGCGGTTATCCTGGTCTCAGCTGAGCTGCCTCATTTGACTTTTTTTATCATCAATATTTAAATTTTCAAAGTACTTTTATTGGTGCACTGTAACTACACAACATGGTGAGATTCAAAGTGATACATAATTACATACACACCACTCTTGGTGGATTTCCTTCCATGGCCCACCCTGATCCCCTTTCCCCATACTTTGTGAGATTGGCAGTGATACCTTCATATACAGACATAGCCTTATTTTAACTGTTCCCTTTCTCAAGCCTCGTTTTCCCCCTCCTCATCCTTCATTTGTCTTTGGTTAGTAGATAGATTTGCTGATCTTGGTTAGCAGGTTTGGACTGGGTTGAAACCGGACAGGAATTGAACTTCATCTTATAGGCAGTGGAGCTCAGAAGAGTCTTGTATGTGGTGGTAATAATAATAGTGTTATGTTTAGATTTGCATTTGGAAAGCTCATACTTCGTATGCAGGTGAAGTGTGAGGGTGAATGAAGTTCCAGGCTGCTTTGTCCATTGTGTGGCAGCTGATAAGGAAGAGACCATGACTCCACTATATTAATAAGGGTGTTCATGTGACCCAGGGTCACATGTGGCACTTAGTGGTCAGGTTTCTTTAGTGTTTTTCAATCTGCGACAGCTCTTTGGTGTTCTTGTAATTATCTTGATGTTGGCACTTCAAAAAGAGCAAGCCATTTCTAGAGTAATAAGACAAGAGAAGGATATCAAAGGAATTCCAATAGGAAAAGAATAAATAAAATGATCTCTATTTGCAGATGACATGATCCTATACTTAGGATATCCCCAAAATCTCAACCAAAAGGCTACTAGAGCTAATTAACAAATTCAGCAAAGTAGCAGGATAAAAAGCAATCTAAAAAAATAAAATCAGTACCTTTTCTTTATGCTAACCCTGAATCCACCAATAAAGAAACCCAGAAAACAATTCCATTCACAGTAACCTTAAAACCAATAAAACACCTAGGAATAAACTTAACCAAGAAGGTAGAAGACCTCTTCAATGAAAATTATAAGACACCAAAGAAAGAAATTGAAGATCTTAGAAGACAGAAAGGACCCCTTTGCTCCTGGATAGGCAGAATAAATATTATCAAAATGGCCATTCTACCAAAAGTGATCTACAGAGTCAATGCAATCCCTATCAAAACACCAATGCCATTCTTCATAGACCTAGAAAAATCAGTCGTAAATTTTATATGGAGAAACAAAAGACCCAGAATAGCCAAAGCAATTCTCAGCCATAAGAACCATGCTGGAGGCAATACAATTCCTGAGTTCAAATTATACTACAGAGCTATAGTAATGAAAAAAGCATGGTATCGGCACAAAAACAGACACATAGACCAGTGGAACAGAATAGAAGACACAGAAACAAATCCACACATTTATATCCAATTGATTTCCAACAAAAGTGCCAAACACATATGTTGGAGAAAAGACAGCCTTTTCAACAAATGGTGTTTGGAAAACTGGTTATCCTTTTGTAGAAAAATGTAACTACATCCTTACCTTTCACCTGTACAGGAGTCAACTCAAATTGGATCAAAGAATTGGAAATGAGATCAGAAACTGTGAAGCTACTAGAGGAGGGCATAGATCTAACACTCCAACATATAGGCACAGGTAGAAACTACCTCCACAAACCCCTATAGCTCAGAAAATTAAAACAAGAATTAATAAATGGGATGGTATTAACTAAGAATTTTCTGCTTATCAAAGGAAACCATCAAGAGTCTAAAGAAAAAGCCTATAGAATATGAGAAGGTTGTTGCCACTTATCCTTCTGAATGAGGACTAATATCTAGAATAGACAAAGAACTTACAGAATTTACACTAAAAAAACAAAACAAAACAAAGAAAACAACAACAAAAAACCCAATCAAGAAATAGACACTTTACAAACGAAGAGATACAAATGGCCAATAAATGCACAAAAATGTTTAACATCATTAGCAATTAGGGAGATGCAAATCAAAACTACACTGAGATGCCATCTAACCCCAATCAGAATGGCAATCATCAAGAAGTCAAAAAACAATATTAGCAAGGATGTGAGGAAATTGGAACTCTTCTACACTGTTGGTGAGAGTGCAAATTATTTCAGCTGCTACAGAGATCAGTGTGGAGATTCCTCAGAACACTGGGAATGGATCCACCATATGATCCAGCTATACCACTAAGGAGTATCTTTCAAAGGGGCTGAAATCAGAGAACTACAGTAATATATGCATATCTGTGTTAATAGCAGCATAATTCACAGTAGCTAAATTATGGAATCAACCTAGGTGTTTGTCAACAGATGAATGGATTACAAAAATATGGGATATACACACAGTAGAATTCTACTCAGCGATAAAGAACATCAAAATTATACCATTTGCAAGAAAATGGAAGGACCTCGAGAACATTATGTTAAGTGAGATTAGCCAGTCACAGAAAGTGAAGGGTCATACGTTTCCTCTAATATGTGGAAGCTAGGGAGTAACTGGGATACCAGAGGGACTCCAGATAATGGAGGAGAAACTTAAGTGGAGCCAGGGAGGTGGTCTAGAGGAAGGGGAGGGAGAAAAGGGAGGATCAATGAAGGAATTGCTACCATTGACTTTGTGTACATACATAAAAATACCAATGTCAATCTCTGTACTCTGTATGGGGAAGAGGGAGTCCACCAAGCGCTGTGTGCATTTGTGTCACTGTCAACATGATTTACATTATAATGAGAGACTATCATGCACCAAAAAAGCATATTAAAATATTAATAAAAGAACAAGCCAGTTCTTTTGTACAATGTCTGTGAATTTACATTTGGCCAGTATGAATAATGCTTCTATTAACATTTTTATTTATGTCTTTTGGTGCATCTGTGTGTGACTCTGTTTTGCTATGTTCCTAGGAATGGAACTGCCAGGTCAAAGGGCATGCTGTGCCTAACTTAGCAGATAATGACAAACTCTTTCCAGCTGTCATAGCAATTCACAGTCCCCCCAGCACTGAGTGAGAGGTCCAGTTGCTCTCCATCCACGATGACGCTTTGGTTCTAACAGATTTTTAGTTTTGGTCATTGTGGTGGAGGTATAGGAACATCACATGGATTTAATTTACATTTTCTTTATGATGAATGATTCAAATATACATTAATATATATTTACAGACCATCTGGACATTTTTATATGTGAAATCTTTTCAACTACATGCTTGTTTATTCTTATTGAATTTGTAAGAGTTCCTTATAAATTCTTGATATAAGTCCTTTGTCCCTTATATGTGGTGTAATACTTCTTTTCATGCTGGGAATTACTTTTTCACTCTCCTAATGATTCATTTGATAAACAGAAATCCTTAATTTTAATATAACAGCATAATAAAATTCTTCTTTTTTTCAAAATTTTAATGATTACTTTAGCAAGAACACTTAAAATGAGATTTACCCTATTAAAAGATTTTAAGCCTACCACAGTATTGCTATCCATAGGTTCAATGCTGTGTGTCAGATCGCAATATTTATTCATATGGCATAACTGAAATTTTATGCATATGGTTTAGCAAGTCCTCATTTCCCTTTCTCCTCAGACCTTGGCAACTCTACTCAACATTCTGTTTGACTATTTTAGATATGTGGAATCGTTTAGTATTTCTAAGTGCAATCTTAGAAATGTCTGCAAGGTTCATTCAGATTGCAGGATTTCCTTCTTTTTTAAGGCCAAATAATATTCCATCCTGTGTAAATAAAACACTTTCTTTAGGCATTGATCTGCTGGTAGACAGGTAGGTGTTTTTCACATCTTGGCTTTTGTGACTAGCACTTCAGTTAACATGAGAAGGATAATGTCTCTTTAAGATCCGGATTTCAATTCTTTTGGAAAAATGCTCAGATGTGAAATTGCTGGATCATATGTTTTTTTCTTTGTTTTGTTGTTGTTGTTTTTTAGGAATCTCCACACCGTTTTCTATGGTGGCTGCATGATTTTTATATTCCTACAAGCAGTGGGTAAGAGTTCCAGTTTCTCCATATCTTCATTGATAATAGCCATCCCAACAGATGATATCTTGTGTTTTGATTTGCATTTTTCTGGTGTTTAATGAACTATCCTTTTGGTTACCACTTGCTTAGAATATATTTTTCTATCCCTTTACTTTCAACCTATGTCTGCCTTAAACCTAAAGTGAGTCTCTGGTAGATGGCATGTATTGGGCTCTTCTTACTTTTTTCATTTAGCCACTCTATGTATTTTGATTGAGGCATTTAATCCACTTACATTTAAGTAATTATTGCTAGGAAAGAATTTACTATTGCCATTTTCATCATGTAGTTCTTTATTCCTTTGTCTTTCTTGTGACTTTGTGTTTCAATGTATGTTTGTTTTTATACTGACATTTTTTATTCCTTTCTCTTTTTTCTTTTGTGTTTTTTTTATTGGCATTTTCTCTGTGATTACTGTGAGGTTTCCATAAAATATCATATAGTTATAATAAACTATACTTTTACAGCTGCCCTTAACATTATATACTATTAATGTCATAGTTTACATTTATTTATATTGCAAACTCCGAAGGCAGGAGAGTATCAATTTCCTAGTTCAAAGGCAACCAGAGAGAGGGGTGGGAGAGAGAGAGAGAGAGAGAGAGAGAGAGAGAGAGAGAGAGAGAGAGAGAGAAAGAGAGAGGATATCCTCTGTCATTCAACCTTTTTGTTCTATGGAGGCCTTCAACAGATTGAATGAGGCCCACCCAATTAGGGAGGGCAGTCTGCTTTTTTCAGTCCACTGATTCAAAAGCTAATATCATACATAAACATCTTCACAGGTACCTACAGAATAGTGTGTGTGTGTGTGTGTGTGTGTGTGTGTGTGTGTGTGTGTGTGTGTGTGTTTTGGTGCTGGGGATTAATACCAGGGCCATTCTATCTCTGAATTACACTCCCCGACCCATTTATTTTTTATTTTTGAAATAGGGTCTGGCCAACTTGCTCAGGGTCTTGCTAAGTTGCTAAGGCTGACCTCAATCCTGTGATCCTCCCATTTCAGCCTCCCAAGTACTGGGATTACAGGTGTGCGTCACCTGCCATCCTAAGTTTTACTTTGTTTCCTATCATTGCATTTTCTAAGATTCAAGTTCAGTGTTCATTAGCCATGATAAGATTAGGATTATTGTCTGTTTCTAATCTCAGCAGGCGGCATTTGTTGTTTCACCAGTAAGTGAAATGTTTGGGATAGTTACGTACTTTAACACACAAAAAATTCACTTTTATTTCCAGTTTGCTAAGAGCATATTTGTTATTAGTATTTGTTAAAGTAGATACATTGCTTTGCTTGCCTCTATTGAGATGACTATATAATTTTATTTCTCCTATTCTATTATTCATTTTTAAAATGTTGCTTCAGCAATACTAAACATTAAGCTGTGCACTTCTGGAAAAATCCTATTTATCATCACTTTTATATATTGCCTGATTTGCTTAATTTGTTGTTTTCACATCTGTGCATTTATGTTTGTAAATAATATTGACATTCAAATTTTCCTTCTTATAATGTCTTTACTAAATTTTATTAAATTTATATGGGCATGAAATGAGTTGAGATGTATTTTTCTCTGTTTTCTGGAAAAAGTGTGTGCAAACTTACAACATTTCCCCTTATATACTAATTTAAATAAATCATAAATTATAATATGAAATAAATTAAATCAATATATAACCATATATTAATTATATAATAATATATAACATAATAGTCTATTATGTATTACAATATCCAATTAAAGAGTAATTCTGTAATAATTATATATTATATCAAAATGATATCTAATTTACAGGTAATTATATATTAATTTAAACTAACTTGGAAGAGTATCTTTTTGTGGAAAGGTTTTAACATTTTAAAACTACTCATGATTCCTTATATGTCTGGGTAAGGTATCTTTGCCCTAGGTGTTGGTACCTTTCATCAACATGTCAAATTTATTGCCATAAGTTGTAAATCTCACTTTATTATATTTTTAATATTTATAAAACATATTACAGTGTTTCTGTTTTTATTACTAGTATTGTTTGCACATTATTTCTCTTTTTGTCTTAATTAGTCTTCCTGTCTTAACAAGAGCTTTGAGATAACATTAACATGCTGTAAAATTCCCATGCCATAACATTGTAAAATATACGACCTAGTGTTGCTTAGCATTGTTGCAGAGTGGTGCAGCTATCCCCACTGCCTGATTCTAGAGTACTTTTTGTTACTCCCAAAGAAGCTGTACCCAGTATAGCATGGGGATATTCCACTTCTACCCTCCCTCAACAACCATGCATAGCCATTTTGTCCTGAAAAATTTAGTTATTCTGAACAATTCAGATGAATGAAATAATGCAAAATGTGGCCTTTTGTGCCTACATTCTTTCAGTGAACGTAATATTTTCAAGATGTATCCATGTTGTAGCAGGTATCAGTAGTTGTGTGGTTTTTATTGCCAAATAATAGTCCATTATGGTATGGCTGCTACACATTTTGTTTTTTCTTTCATTAGTTTATATATATATATATATATATATATATATATATATACTTATTTACATTATTTGCATTATTTATTTACAATAAATACTTACATAGAAATATTTATTTATAATAAATTTTTACAATAAATATTTATTTATTTACAATAAATATTGATATATGTATAAATATTTATTTACCATCATGCTAAGAACATTTATATACAAATTTTTATGTTTACATGTGATCTAAATTATTTTGTATTAGCCAGGCATAGTGGCACATTTTTGTAATCCCAGTACTTGGGAGGGTGAGACAGGAGGATCACAGGTTCAAGTACAGCCTCAGCAAGTAGTGAGAGTCTCAGCAACTTAGTGAGACCCTGATTCAAACTAAAAATAAAATAGGGTTGCGGATATAGCTCAGAGGTAAAATGCCCCTGAGTTCAATCCTCAATACCACAAAAAGAAAAAAATTAACTTGTGTATATACCCAGGAGTAGAATTGCTGGACCATATACAGATCTAGGCTTAACATTTTGAACTGTTTTTCAAAGGAGAGGCATTGTTCTACAATCCCATCAGCATTAAGGGTCCCAATTTCTCATAAGTAGTGTCTCATTATGGCCTTGTTTTGCACTTCCCCAATAATTAGTGATGTTAAAAATTATTTTATGTGCTTATTATCTCGTTTAATGTCTTCTTTGGGAAAAAATCCTTTTTCGATTTTTAATTGAATTATTTATCATTTTATTATTGAGGTATAAGGGTTCCTTACATATCCTGGATACAAATCCCTTATCAGATATATGATTCTCAAAGAGTCTCTCTGGTTCTGCTCATTGTCTTTTCACCTTCTTAATGGTTCCTTTTGTAACACAAGCCTTTTTAATTGTGATAAAATCTCCTCTGTCTCTATTTTGTCATTTGTGATTTTTGGTATGATATCTACAAAGCCATTGCCTAATCCAAAGTCATGAATATTTGCATTTATGGTTTTTACTTTATAGTTTTATGATCCATTTTGAGCCATTTTTTTGTGTGTGTATAAGGTGTGATGGAGGAGTTCAATTTTATTCTTTTGTGTATGGCCGTCCAATTGTCCCAGCATCATTTGTTGAAAAGATTAATTGGAGAGATTATTGATATTGTTATAATCTCTTAATATGATTGTGGATTTTTCTATTCCTCTTTAAAGTTCTATTACTCTTACACACACACACACACACACACACACACACACACACACACACATACACGGATTTCTTAGTTATATATACAGCTTAAATTTTTATCTCCCTAGTGAATTAAGCCTTTTATCATTGTGAAACTTTCCTCTCTACTTTAAAAATTTTGTCTACTTTGTCTGATATTATATAATCACATTAACTTCATTTCATTTAGAGGTTGTGAGGTATATTTATTTTGCATCTTGTTTTTTTTTTTTTTAAAGCTATTAATCTTGCTCAAGTTATTTGTTGATGCACAACAACCTATTGCAAAACACAGCAGCTGAAAATGATGCTATATTATGCAGTTTAGTTGTTCTGTGGGTTGATCTGGCTCCGTTCAGTGGCTCTCACTTGGGAAGGGGGGGGGTATCCCTCATGCAGCTGCAGTCACATGCTAACTTATGCTGGAATCCCATGGAAGTTTAATTTGGTGGGATGTCCGAAATGTTTTCTTCTCTCCCTTGTTTTGCATGTCTGAAGTGGCCAAGGGATGACCAGTCCTCTCCATTTCTCCACTGACCCCTGCACATGGCTGGCTCAGGCTTCCTCGGAGCCCTGCAGGCTCAGTGTGTCTGGGTGTTTCACTTGGTGGTCGGTTTCCCTGGGTGCACATTTCAAGAGACCATGGCAGAAACTGTCTGCTTGTGATCTGACAATGAAAGTCACATTGTGTCCCTCTGTCATGTTCTAAAATGAGTTAGAGTGCTGGCTCATAGTCAAGAGGGAGGGAGCTACACAGAAGTGTAAGTACTGGGAAGGATGATTTGTTGGACAATATTTTGAAAACTGGTGATCATAATTTACTCTCTGGCCTGCAATGATTCCTCTCTCTTCCACATGCAAAACACATCCATTCTTCTCAATGCCTCGTTCCAGGCTCAACACTCAGGATTTCATCATATTAGGTGCAGGTACAGATGAAGCTCCCTCGCACGTTGCTTGGGTGCAATTCCTTTCAAATTACATTTTGGAAAGCCTGGTTGTTTTAGGGTATTTGGACTTCTTCCATGGTGACTATGTTTCTCCAGAGCTTTTTTCTAAAGAGGTCAGGTGAATGGTGCAAGGGTTCTTTTTGTCTACTTTTGGAAGTCGCAAAGCACCATTTCCCGAGCAAGCCACATGTCTAGTCCGCATTCAAAAGAGGTGAAGGACTGCAGGAGGGCCTGAAGCCTGGGAAGTGGGCTCCCTGGGGAATATTTTTGATTACTGCCTACCACATAAACTTATATTTTAGGCCATTGTCATTTAATCTAATTACAGGCACATTTGAGGTTTTATTGTTGCAGCTTGCTATCTTTTTTTTTCTGTTTTACTTTTCCCGTATTCCTTTTTTCTTCTTTTGTATTGAATAGTTTTTATTATTCTATCTCTTTCCCTTTGTTACTGTGGCTGCATTTTACTCTTTCTGAATGCTTATAGTGACTCCATTGTATTGAAATTCTTGAAAATAATTTTTATGACTATAGATTTTGGGCTGTGATTTATTTCATTCAAAATGAAGATATAAGTCCATTGCTTTCTGGACTGCTGGGATGTCAGGTGTCAGTTAAATTGTTGCCCCTTTGATTGTAGTCTTATTTGTCTCTTTTAAGAATTTTCCTTTTTTTCCCCTCATTAATTTTAGTGTTATGCATCTAGGTATGGGTTTCTTAAACGCTTCTTCTGTTTGGTATTGATAAGCCTTTTAAATCTGTGGCTTCATGCTTTTTAATATTTTAGAAAATTAACACCAGTGTTTCTTCACATATAGATTCTGCCTC
Source organism: Graphiurus murinus (assembly GCA_004027655.1). Classification (NCBI taxonomy): domain Eukaryota; kingdom Metazoa; phylum Chordata; class Mammalia; order Rodentia; family Gliridae; genus Graphiurus; species Graphiurus murinus. Next base: position 41,847 of record PVLC010004995.1, on the reverse strand, counting down.
ATTGCCTAGGTTCAAGAAATATGTCCTAATGACCACATCACATTTCTTGAACATAGTCTTCCTCTAGGACTAGAAGTACATACACACATATACATATGTGTGTGTAAATATGTGTGTGTGTGTACACAATGTGTGGTAAATACTTTTGTATGTGTTTGTGTGTACTGGATATTGAACCCATGGGCATTCTACTTCTGAGCTACACCTCTGGCCCTTTGATCTATCTATCTATCTATCTATCTATCTATCTATCTATCTATCTATCTATCTATCTATCTATCTATCTATCATCTATCTATCTTTCTTTGGGGCACTTGGGATTGATCCCAGGAACATTCTACCTCTGAGCTACACCCCCAGCCCTATTTTATGTTTATTTTGAAACAGAGTCTTGGTAGGTTGGTGAGAGTCTCACTACTTGCTGAGGCTGTCCTTGAGCCTGCAATCCTCCTGCTCAGCCTTCTAAGTACAGGCACGTGTCATCACTCCTGGCTTATTTTTTTCTTTTGACACAGGGTCTCACTAGGTTGCTGAGAGTCTCCCTAAGTTGCCGAGGCTGTCCCAGAATCTATGATCCTCCTCTTTTAGCCTCCCAAATATTAGAATGATAGACATGTGACACCACACCCAGCTGTTAGATACTTTTGAAATTAGCATTTAGAGAATATTCTTATTTTTTATTGGCTATTTAGAATGGATTCTAAATGTTACTATAGTTTGTTTAAATAGCTCTTTATTGATGAAAATTTATAAAAGCAATATCACACCTCTATTTCTTTGAATTTATTTCACCTTTGATTCTCTCCTTTTTCATTTTTCCTTGGTAACTCATGCCCTTTTTATTTTTTTATTAATCTTAAATGCAAAGCCCTAAAAACTCCCTCATGAAATGTACTCTCTTCTTTGTTATTTTTGAAAATCCCTCTTTTGGCAGTTATTATGATTGGTTATGATCTTTTGTTTGCATCGCTATATATTTTTCTTCAGGATGTGAACATTTTACCATCAAAGGTCATGCTTGAGCTATTTTTGTCTGCCAGTTGCCCACTGAGATTTTTGAAACCAGTAAACATTCAATAAAGGCTGAATAAATACATACGTCTTCCCCTCAGAGATCTTCTTTCTGCCTTCCTGTCCGCCATGCTCTGTGCATTAATTATGTCAATTACCTTAAGTATTCCATTGCTGGTTGCTATACCAACTCACAGGGCTCAACTCATTTACACTCATGGAACAGTTTTATTATGAGCAAAGGATTCAGGGCACTGATATTGGGGAAAGGAATATATATATTCAAATATTTAACGTATTTGAGTTTCATGTTAGGTTTCTTTGTCCTTCCATTGCTGGGTCAAGCACAACAGGCTTTGTCTCCATGTTTGAAGCCACCTTGACTGTGTGTGGAAATTACTTTATTACCAGGAGGCCCAAAGACTACTGGTTGCAGGCTATTGGTACAGGTCATTAATAATGAGCTACTCATATAGAAACATTACAGTTACATGATCAGATTGAACTGTCAACCTGCCTCCCTCTCCCCAAACAGGTCCTCCACATCTGTGGGATGTCAACATCTATGAAAGCAATCAATTGCAGATAGAAAATACTTGAAAAAATAATTGCATCTATACTGAACATGTACAGATATTTTTCTTGTTATTCCCTAAACAACACAGTATAACAACTACGTATTGTATAGTTGTTATAATGTACATAGCATTTACATTGTGTTAGGTATTATAAATAATCTAGAGATGATTTAATGCATACAGGAGAGTGTGCATAGGCTACACCATTTTATATGAGAATTGAACATCCCGGGACTTTGGTTTCCATGGAAAGTTCTAGAAGCAGTTCCCCAAGGAATGAAGATACAAGTAATAAATCCAATTATTATTATAGTGAAATGCTGACAGGCTGGTCCATCCTGTATGGTTACATATTTATGTATGTGTCTTATTTTACCTTCTGATTCTAAACTACTTGAGGCCAAGACTCATCTTTTACTACTGCCTTTCCCAACCTGCATTATAACTCATTAAATACAGAACAGTGGTTTTACAGTAAATTGAGGTCATCTCTTCTGTTTATTGTTCACAAAAAAACCACTCCAACATTATGGTGTAAAGTAGCAAATATTTTATTATCTGTGAGTCAGGAATTTGGGAAGGGCCTGGTGAGTATGACTTATTTGTGTACCATGATACCTGTGTGTTTTAACTGGGAAGACTAGGAAGCTGGAACCACTGCAAGACTCATTCATTCACATGTCTGGTGTAGGGGATAGGAAAAACAAGTCCTACATGTGACTTTCTCTTGTGGGCTGGCTTTCATGTAGTCTGGTAGACTGGAAGCCTTTGGGTTTTTCGGGTAGTAAGAGCTTAAGGCTTTGAGTGTGAGTGTCTCAGTGAGCATGGCAGAGGCTGCATTTCCTTTAATACTCTAGCTTTTGTCTTAGCTTCCATACCCGCTGCACTGTATTGGTTGAAATAGTCACAAATCCCATCCGTATTCAAGGGGAAAGGGCCTGTCTTAGCATCCTCACAGCTATAATTGAAATAACTGACCATACAACTTAGAGGATGGAAGATTTATTTGCTTACGTTTTTTGGGGATTTGGGGATTTAGTCTACAAGAGGCCAGCATCTATGTAGTGGGAAGTGAAGAGAGAGAGAGAGCACATGGGCTTTGCTCTCACATCATAGAGGTTGGGAGAGAGAGAGAGAGAGAGAGAGAGAGAGAGAGAGAGAGAGAGAGAAGAGAGAGAGAAGAGAGGAAAGAGAGAGAGAGAAGGGAGGGGAGAGAGAGAGAGAGAGAGAAGAGAAGAGAGAAAAGAGAGGAGAGAGAGAGAGAGAGAGAGAGAGAGAGAGAGAGAGAGAGAGAGAGAAGAGAGTGAGCACCCTACATAATCCTCAAGGCTGCAGTCCCAGGACCCACGTTCGGCAGCCATACCCTGCCACCCCAGGTCACCACCCAGATAAATCCACTGCTGTGATTAAAATCAAGTTCTGCTTCCAACATTGCCATCTTGTTTCCCTCATGAGGGCTGGTGGTGGGAGGCGGGGGCATTCTATTTTCAAACCATTGCAGGGCCATAGCATCTTCCTTTCCAAAACAGGAATGTCGACAGTCAAACTGTAAGAACATGTGGGGTTGGCAGCTCTGGTTGTGGCCACCTGAGGATAACACGGTCTTCCATATCATCTCCTACATTTTCTCCTTGTCACCTCCAAGAGTCTCTTTGTGTCCTTGACTAACCACAGACTCCAAGGAAGACATAGACGAACCTTTGCTTTGCCATGGCTAATGGCTGCATCTCTACTTGTACCTTCGTGCTGGCTCCTGTTTAATCAGTGCTGTCTCTCTGATATATTTCTTCTTTTCAGCTTGCCCATATTCCCTCTGTCTGAAGCTTGCTCATTACCCATTATTATAAACTTTACCCCCCTAAATTATTATTATTATTATTTTTGGTACTGGGAATTGAACCCAGGGGTGTTTCACCTCTGAGCTACACTTCAGCTCTATTAATTATTTTATTTTGAAACAGGGTCTCCCTAAGTTGCTGAGAGCCTTGCTAAGTTGCTGAGGCTGGCTTCAGACCTGTGATCCTCCTGTCTCAAGAAACTGAGATTACAGGCCTATGCCATCATGGCTTGAATAATTCTCTCACTCTTATTATTTTCCCTTTAAATGACTCTGCTATTAATTTCTTTCTCATTCCAAATATATTGCCCTGTCTTATTTATATATCACTCGCTGGTTCTCTAACCTCCTGCATTCTGGTTTCTTTCTCTTCTATGCCCCCTAACATTCCTCTGAAGCCGATTAGTATATTCCTAATTACTGAATTGCATAGGACCTTTCAAAGTTCTCAAGTCTGCAACGTCTCTGCAGCATTTTGTGTACTAATGCCATATGTACATCTGTATAGTGGATCTAATTAGTTTGGACTATTCTGAGAAAGCCTTAATTTTCTCTTGCCCTTACTCTTGTGCTCAAGATGTTCTCTTCCCCCAAAATGCTCTCCTGTCATCTCTACCTTGGACATTTTTCCTGTCCTTTAAGATATACTCCACAAAGCCTTTCCCAACCACCCTGTCTCCCCTATATGCCTGCTTTCCTCCTTCCTTCCTTCTTCCCACCCTCCTTTCCTATTGAACCCAGAGGTCTTCTACCTCTGAGCTACACCCCCTACCTTTTTTATTTTGAAACAGGGTCTGGGAAATTACTGTGCACTGGCCTCTAACCTGCCATCCTCCTTTTTCATCCTCCAAGGTACTAAGATTCCAGGTGTGCACCTCCTCGTCTATCTTTCTGCCTGACATTCTCTAAAGATCACTACTTGTGGTTACTGAAAACAGGATTAGGCTGTATGATCTTGGACAAGGCAATGTATTTTGGTCTCAGTTCTCTTATCATCTAAATCTTAATTTAAATGATATAACTGGAGCCAGGTGGGTGGTATACGCTTGTAATCTCAGTACTTGGGAGGCTGAGACAGGAGGATTGCAAGTTCACGGCCAGCCTCAACTACTTAGTGAGATACTCCGCAACTTAGTGAGACTCCATTTCAAGATAAAGAATAAAAAAATAGGGCTGAGGGTGTAGCTCGGAGGTAGAATTCTCCTGTGCCCCTGGGTTCAATTCCCAGTTCCTAAAAAAAAAAAAAAAGATGTAATTGTTTTATGCAAGTTTATTGTAACAAAATAAAAACATTTAATCTATCCAAGTTAGCTTTTTCATTGTCCCCCAGTTCCACTTATTTTAAGGATTTCATGTGGATTCTTAAAGATACCGCTATACTCAAATAGCAAATGTATAAACAAATAGGCACAAGTGCATCCATCCATCCACATATAGTTTCCTTCTGAAATGAACCCAGGCTATGCGACAACTTTTATGACCTTTTGATAGTAAGCAATATGTGTTACTAGCATGTTACCTCACTTTTACACTCTTATTACTAAAAATATTTTTAAAACTTTACACACTGAAGTTTTTGGCATACAGTTTTGAGTTTAAATAAATACACATATTTGTGTATACATACAAATAAATCCATATATATCCACATATATAACATTATAGTATATGTGAACCAGCACATATTCAAAATAGATAATATTTATAGGACTCAAGAAGTTTCTTTGTATAACTCCTTCAGGGTGAAACCTCCCTATCCTTAACTTCTGGCCTTTTTCAGACTATCATCTGAATGGAATCATATAATATTTAACATTTGGAGACAGTATTCTTTTACTCAATATGATTGTGTGTCTACATAGAAAATTTTAAGGACTCTACTGAAAAACTCCTAGAACTAATATATGAATTTAATAAAACCACAGGATACAGAATGAACATAAAAATCAACAATATTTTAATATACTAGTAATGAGAATTTGGAAAATGAAATGGAAACACAATTTTCAATAGTTACATAAGCCACAAATTACTTAGGTATAAACCTAGTATTTTTACTAACTCCTTAAAATTAGGTTGTTTCTTATTGTTGATTACCTTATTCTTTACAAATTATTTTAATGAATACATAAAAAAACATAAAATTGTGCATACTAATGGGGTAGCATGTGATGTTTTGATACCACATGCCAGGATATCTATATCTATCTATCTATCTATCTAGCTAGCTAGCTAGCTAGCTAGCTATCATCTCTCTATATATAGATGTTTAAATCAAGTTAAACACATCTACTTAAACAACTGTCATTTTTTAATGGTAAAAACATTCAAAATCCTTCCTAGCCTTTGAGATATGCAGTACATACTGTTATCTATGGTCACCCCACTGTGTAATATTACTCCACAGCTACTTATTCCTAGCTACCTGTAACTTAGGACTCATTGATCAACTTCTCTCCATTGCTCCCTCCTCTCTATCCCTTCCAGCCTCTGGGAACCTCCATTGCACTTCCAACTTCTATGAGATCAACATTTTTTGAGTGTGTGCATATATTAATGGGGATTGAACCCAGAGGTGTTCACCTTTGAGCTACACCCTCAGCCTTATTTTATTTTACTTTTTAGTTTGAAACAGGGTCTCACTAAGTTGCTGAGGGCCTCAGTAAGTTGCTGAGGTTGGCCTAGAAACTATGATCCTCCTGTCTCAGCTTCCCAAGTAGTGGGATCATAGGCATTTGCCATCATGCCCAGCTGAGGTCAACTTTTTTTTTTTTAGTACTGGGTATTAAGCCCAGGAACATTCTACCTCCGAGCTACACCCCCAGCCCTATTTTTTATTCTTTATTTTGAAACAGGGTCTCACTAAATTGCAGAGGGCCTCACTAAGTAGCTGAGGCTGGCCATGAACTCACAATCCTCCTGTCTCAGCCTCCCAGGTACTGGGATTACAAGCGTGCGCCACCACACCTGGCTTTGAAATCAACTTTTTTAATATCCTGCAGGTCATTGAGATCATTCAGTACTTGTCTTTCTGTGGTTGGCTTATTTTACTTAACATAATGTCTTAGTAGACATTCTCAGGGCTATAATAAAAAAATGACAGACCATACAATCTGGAGGAAGGACGGTTTATTGGCTCATAGTTTCCTTGGAGATTCTGGGTTCAGCTCTCATGAAGCCGGGGACAGTGGATCTCAGGGCATGGTGATGGCAAGCAGAGAGAGGAAGAGCACAAGACTTCGCTCTCATGTCATGGAGGTCGCAAGGAGAGAGGGAGCAAGGGAATCAGACCACACCCCAGGGACCCTCTCTCCCCAGCCACATCCTACCTGCCTGGTTACCACCCAGTAAATCCATCACAGTGGACTTATCCACTGATGAGATTATAATCAAGCCCTGCTTCCAACAGAAACCTTGTTTCTGTGAGGGTTACAAGGACATTTTTTTATTTTTTATTTATTTATTTTTTTGCGGCACTGGGGGTTGAACTCAGGGGCATTCTACCTCCGAGCTATACCCCTAGCCCTATTTTTTATTCTTTATTTTGAAACCAAGTCTCACTAAGTTGCGGAGGGCCTCACTAGGTAGCTGAGGCTGGTCGCAAACCTGGATCCTCCGGTCTCAGCCTCCTGAATGCTGGGATTACAAGCGTGCGCCACCACGCCCAGCTCTTACAAGGACATTTTAAATCAAACTATTACACACAATGATCTCCATTTTCATTTTTGTTGTCACAAATGACAGGATTTCATACTTTTTTATGGCTGAATAGTATTCTGTGGTGTATATATACCACATCTTCCTTATTCATTTGTCAGTTGATGGATGCTTAGGTGATTCTGTGTCTTGGCAATTGTGAATAGCATTGTAATTCACAATTGCAGTTTATAATCTCATGTCCTTTGGGTATATATACACTGCAGTGGATAACAGGACCATACTGTAGATCTCTTGCAAACTGTCGAGGTTTTTCTCAATTCTTCTCTCCCCAAGTAGTTGAGATTGCATCATTAACATTCAGATTGTTACATTATGAGGCTCAGTGTCTTGTTAGAATTCTATGGAGAGTGATGCTTTTTGCTGGTATGTTTTGGTAGGCACATTAGGTATCTGCTGCCACATAAGAAATTATGCCAAACACAGTAGCTTAATACCGCACACATTATCTCACAAAATCTGAGGGTCTCACATCTAAGAGTGACTTAGTTGAGTGATTCTGGCTTAGGCTCTCATGCGCTGCGACCAAACTGTTAGCATGGGCTGCAGTCGCCTGAGCAGAGCTGAGCCCTGAGCGTCCACTTCTGAGTTCGCCCACACGGATGTTGACAGATGCTTTGGTTCCTTGCTATCGGGGTCTCCCTGCAGGGCTGCTCATGACATGGCTTCCCCTGCTCGAGCAATCAGGAGAGAGCAGCCCAAGACTGAAGTCACAGTCTGTACAACTTCAAAAGAGACAAGCAGTCACTCCTGCCACGTTCTGTTGGTTCCACAGTCCAACCCGGGTCTGGTGTGGGAGGAAAGGGTGTGAGTGCCAGGAGGCTGGGTCCCTGGAGACCGTCTGGAGTCTGGCTACCACCTTCAGCACTCGGCTCAGGCATGTTTAGGTTGCAAGTTCCTTCTTGTTTTCTGCGGACTCTCTCCAATTCAGCTCAATTTTCCATGCCTTCCCAATGCTATTCGAATCTCTCCCAAATGTGTACCACCCGGTGAGCAGTCCAGAAACCAAGCAGGGTCCTATCCCTGGAGGACTCCCTCGGCTTTACAATACCCTTCAGGGTCACCTCCACACATCACATCTCAAGAGCGAGCCGGGATTGGGATTGCATCACAGCCATATGGAAGTGTTTAAAGCTGTTTTCTCTTCTCGGTCTTTCCACACTCTTCATGTCAGGAGTGCCTTCTTCTGATCCTTTGCCTGGGAAAGCAGGGGACCTGTGCCCCTACTTGATGACACACGTCCGTCCTGTAGGTGGGTCAGCCTGCACATCTAAGTGGTGTGTGTGTGTGTGTGTGTGTGTGTGTGTGTGTGTGTGGTTCCCCTGTACACTTCAGATCACAGTTCCTCTGGTCAGAGAATTCTCCTCAGCTTTCCTCTTTGGTTAATGCTATTGTCACTGTCTAGCTATCAACTAGCTGCTATTTGGTGCTGTGGTTTGCTTTGGTTCTTGATTAGGAAGGAGAAAAAAGAGAGAAGGAGGGAAGAAAGAGAAGGAAGTAAGGAAGGAAGGAAGGAAGGCATCTCTTCTATTATCTCTGTCCTATACAGGACCCAATTTTCAACTTCTTGAAACAAAAAAAGAGGACATCTCTGGGATTTGGGTTGGTTTTAAGCCTATGCCTAGAACTAAAGGAAACAAATTAAAACCCAAGACATTTATCAGATTATTCATAATTCTAGTTCTCTCTCCTCGACTGATGGGGTTCCCTTTGTTTGCAGTTTCCAGACAACTTCTCCGTACATTGTCTATGATTTTAGCTGTACTCAGAATATGGTTGCCAGGTAAAGTGAGACATCCTGGTTAGTATAAGTTTATCTCAAATGTTTCAGAGGACATACTAATACTAAAATGTTTATTATGTGCCTGGAAATAAAATTTAACTGGGGATCTTGTATATTTGTTGGATAAATCTGGAAACCCTACTTCAGTGGAACGGAGGGGGGAATGTGCTTACTCTCTCTTACCCTGAACAGAAACTTCCCCTCATTATTTTGACAGCTGCCTACCATTTCCTTTTATGGAGGAACAAAATGTATTTAGCCACTTCTCTATTGACAGATATGCGAGCATGTTTCATTTTTCTCCTCTTCAATAATGCCACAGTGACATTCATTTATATTTCTCTTTGCACACTTTTCGTCTCAGTTTCCTTTTGCCAAATAGGGAAAGCACCACTGCCTATCTCACAGGGTTGTTGTGAGACTCAAATGATACGATGTGTGTGAATCTGCTTAGTAAGCTGTTAAAGACTAGAGAAAGTATCTCTCAGCACTTGCCTTTTAGTTGCAATGGACTTGTAAGCACACATGTTTAGCTTCCTTATCAGATTAAAAAATTTTCCTCTAGTGGGTAGGCTTTGTACTATACAGTGTTGTAATCAATTCTATCAAGTTCCATCATGGTGCTTTGCTTACAGATGTCTCCAAATAAATGACTGTTGAATAAGAGAATTAAAGTTGCTTTCATTTGCCTTCATCTTTTAACATCTTCTCTTCCTTTAGATATGGCTCATTTATTATGCTTATCTTCAATCCCTTTCTCAAACAAGCTATGCTGTTGTTAAAGTGATTTCCTAAAGTCATTGATCTTCACGTTAGACATGTTAATTTTACCAAGGTTGCTGGTGATACAGCCGGGCTGAGGAACTCCTGATCCAAGACTCTCTCTCCGTAATAGGGCCAGGCATTCTTTCTACTGAATCACAGATGGGGAGTCATCTGATCTTGCCTCAATACAACCAGGATTCTAATAGTTGCAAGTGACAGGAAACTCAGCTTAAATTAGCTTAAGCCATAAAGGAGGCTATTCATGGCAGAAAAATCCAGAGGTAGTATCAGCTTGTCCTAACAGCTCAAAGCATGTCAACGAAGGGATCCAGGCATGCTTGATCTCCCTTCCCGATGACAGCTCAGCTGAGGCACTTCTAGATGTTAGGTTTTCAAATGACACATTCCTGTGTATGTGTATGTGTGTGCAGCTCCTAAAGAGGGCAGGAAATTTCTCCTTCCCAGAAGTTCACACAAAATGCTCATTGCCTCTGATTCCTAATCAAATCCCCAAGGCAGGCCAAGGGAATGGATTATGCAGATTGGCTTAAGTCTCAAGAAAGGAGGCTTAAAAAAGGAGGCCAGAAGGAGAGTCAAACACTACCAGTGTTCTCTACAGCAACCTCCTGTATTTCATTCCCAGTTTGAACATCCACTGGAGTCCCCCCACCCAATGTTATTTCTTTGTGTCAATACCAAGTCGGCTTTGCCAGAGGTCCTCTTAATAGTATATTTTGTTTAATGAAAATGTTGTTCTAAGGGTCAAGTAATTTCCTCTCAGACTAATGTGAATTGTAATCATTTAAAAAAGAGGTGAAAATCTCCTTAACTATCTCTGTTGAAAATCTCATATCATCACGCACCTTTCGTTTAATACGCAGCAAAAACACTGACTTCCTTCTCCACAGGCAGGCTTAACATGTGCTTGCAGGTGGGTTCTTACTTCTAAATTGAATTTAATTATAATGATTTGCCTGGGCAACAATTATCCCAACTGAATGGGAAGAGGATAACACTTTCCATTAAAGTGCAGACTCAATCGGGCAACTGACAGCAGCAACCTTTGCGGGTGACAAAAATATATCTTAGACTTAAGAATGGCCAACAGCCAAGAAGACGGAGCAAGTACGTTTTCTCACCCCCTGGATTTCTCACCAGCATCTTTAAAAATATTTAAAAGCAAACACATAAACAAGCAGCAACAGCAGTGGGGATTTGTGGCCTCTAGGGAGAGGATAGCCTATCCCATTGTCTAAGCTGTTTCCCCGGCTCAAGCGAAGGGTGAGTGAGTGACTGGTAGGAAACTGGTGCAAATTAAAAGCATAGGAGTTTTAAGGCTAACTTTTGATTTTTCCCTTCCTTCTGTTTTTGTTGTTTCTCAGATCCATTCAATCTCCTAAGGCAACAGCCCTATTCCCTCTGTTTATAAGCGAGACTAGCATTGGATCTGACAAGGAGCAGGGGAGCATGGGTAAGTCAACCTTCCCGAGAGTGTGTTCACTGACCCGCACTGGACAGTAGCCCTTGTTTCCCATGGAATGTAGGCTGGGTAGCTTCCAGGTCATTGTTCTCTGGTTACTGAGTAACCATGAAGTTTTGCCAGGCCCTCTCCGCCACCCCATTAATCTCCTTGCATCTGGCCCCTCCCCTCCCTCCCCTCTGGTCTACTCCATGACCTCAGCCCCTCACCCTCCTCTCTCCAGCCTTCTCTCCCCTGACTGCCCCTCCTCTTATAATCGTAATTGTGCCTGAACCTTGGCAAAGGAAACAAACACTGAAAAATGTTAATGGTTCAGATGGAAACAGCTGGTTCCTCCGAGTTGGGAATGCTATGGGGGAGGTGAATGGTACGTTTGAAAGAAGCAAGTGGAAAGAGTTCAAATAGAAAAATTATTGACGGAGGTGTGGGAAGGTGTAGGGGAACCATGATGGATGGCAACAGGAGCCAAGGGCACGCTTGCCAGCCCAGGCCTGGGGAGGCAAGAGGAGGGAGCTGCTGTTGAACTTTGAGACACAGTCAGGCAAAACGCCTTGTGGCCTTCCAGTGAGGGGCGCAGCCTGTTCCACACTCTCCCCTTCCCTCCCCATATCCCACTGGGTCTTCCATTGGCTGAACCCGACGAGAAGCTGGAGTTCCCCTCATGATGCTTGGATCCAACATTTGGAGAGTGTTAGGACGGGAGCTGCTGATGGTCATTTCTGTCACCAAATGCCTTGGCCATGAAAGGAGAATGCAGGTTGGAGAGAGAACAGGCTTTGGTGACAGAGTTGGAGCCCGTGGGTTAGTCTGTGTTAGGAGCCAGTTCTAGTCTTGCTGCATAAACAAGTTCCCTGTTGTGGCTAGATATAGGATGTCCCCTGCACAGATCAGTGATTAGGGCTCAGAGTTCATATAATTGAGTCACGAGGGTTGTAATCTTATCAGAGGATAAGTCTATTGTAATGGATTTACTGGGTGGTAACCTAGACAGGTGGAATGTGGCTGGAGGAGATGGGTCCCCGAGGGTGTGCCACCTCCCCTTGCTCTCTCTCTGGTGTGGCCTTGGGGATTGTATATGGTGCCACCTCCCCTTGCTCTCTCTCTCTCTTGCTCCTGGCCCCTGTGATGTGAGAGCAGAGCCCATACTCTCCCTCTTTCCCCTTCCTGCCTCCATGCCCCGAGCTCTGCAGACCCAGCCTCACATGGACTGAACCTCTGAAATCTCCAAAAACTGTGAGCAAAGAAACTTTCCTTCCTTGACGTTGTATGGTCGGTTGTTTCGGATTGCAGCAGTGAGATTTCTGGCTGAGACATTACTTTCTTCCTTGAATTAGTTTGAATTAGATCTCCTATCACTCGGAACCAAAAAATTTCTTAAACTCACATAAAATATTTTAGCCAACTTATCTGGGTAAGACATTTCCTTAGAGGCAAAACCATTAACTTGCATTATGAGGTTATGATTTTTTTATTCTCAAAAAAAGTATCTCCAACACTCTCTTGGAAATACCACAGCCTAGCCTTCAGTGGTCTATGTGCAAGCGTGTCACATTTCACAGAGGTTCTTAGACATCCCTTCCTGTAGAATGGGAATTTCTCCACTTACTCCTATGTTTTGTGGTTTCATTTAGCTTTCATCTTGCTTTAGTCCGAATTTTTGCAATGGCTGACAATGAGGCCCCTTCCATAGATACTGCCATGTACAGGCTTACCTGGAACTTTAATGCTCAGAGCTTTACATAATGTGGAGAGGATTTGTTCCTCACTTCATTGATTCTGCAGGCTCAGACTTTGGTATAGTTTATAAGAATGAAGGCTGTTTGTGTGCATACACATATTTAATGAACCTAAATCTGGCCATTTTGTGGCTCCAGGGCAGGGGAGGGAAAGAGAGGCAATTTTGTAGTCATGAATGTGGCCCTCAGGGCAATTCTGCTCCTTGGATGATGGCAGGAGCGGCGGTCATAGCTGGGCCACAATGCCTGCATCTCAGTGTTCTGATCAGGGACAGGGATGGGAGCAGCTGCGCTGTGAAGCCCAGGCCTGGCTCAGCAGGAGAGGGTCCCCGCGGGAGAGGTGCTCCTGGTGTGTTGGAAAGGCCACTGCACCAGCCAGCCAACTGGGCCCTGTTCTCAGTGGAGGAAGCCTAGGTCAGCCAGGTATAGGGCATGATTCTTGCTTTCAAGCAAATGACGAAAAGTGGAAGGATAGTCAGGTGTGGTGGCACATGCCTGTAATCCCAGTACTTGGGAGGCTGATACCAGAAGATCACAGGTTCAGGGCCAGCTTCAGAAACTTAGTGAGACCCTGTTTCAAATTGAAAAATAAAAAATAATGCTGGAGGCTTAGGGATGTAGCTTGGAGGTAGAATGCCCCTGGGTTTGATTCCCAGTACCCCCTTAACCCTGCCAAAAAATAGGATGAGTTATCTTCTTTCTTTATCTAGAATAGCATAGTTATTTGGCTCTAGATTCAGTGACCGGGTTCAAATTCTATCTCCGTTTTTACAAGCGGCAGGGCCTCTGTAAAATGAAAATTATAATAGTACCTACTTGACAAGGTGATGATAATTAAATGAGATAATACTCACTAGAGCAGTTACCTCAGGACCTGGGACATTATAAGTCTTCAGCAAATTTAACTTAAAAAGGAGTCTAAGCACACACAATAGAAAATTTTGAAGAAGTCAAATATCTTTCTGTGATTCACTCCCCTCATTTCCCCTTTACGTATGCCCGAGCCTCATGGCTGCTCTTCCCTGTCACTGCTGAAAAACGACTGTAGATCACATTGCATTTCAAATCATCCAAGAGCCGTGTGTGCAGCAAGCTTCGGATCTGAAATTAACTTTGCATTTATATTGTTCATGCTAGTTGCTCTTCAAGCACAATTATAATCAGAAAGCTCGAACTAAAAATAGTACCGATTCTCATTTTTCTCTCAGAGTTATCTGCCGCTGCAGTGTTTCCCAGGCATGTTTATTTACTTGACTCACGGCAGCAAATCTTTTCTCTTATTAGCCTGACAGCACTAAGCTGCATTCCACAGCCGTGCTCAGTTCAGGTAAAATCTTTATTACTGGTGAAGGTGCCCCCCCACCCCCAGAGCCTCCAAGAAAGTGTGGGTTCATGGCAGAGTTGTATGAATAATTTCGATGTGCAAATAAGAGGACCGAAGTGGAATCTTCATTTTGGCGATTCCAGGACTTTCCCTCCTCTGAGAAGGATGACAGTTTAGTCTTCAGACCCCCCCGCCATCCCCCATTCCCTCCTCGCTGCTCATATGTGCCTCGTGTGCAAGTGTGAACTCGGTGCTAGGCGGAGAGGCCGGATTGACAGCTCCCCGTGTGCCTCGGCTCCCCTCCCACGTCCCGCCCTCGTGCTTGGCAGTAAACTCCGGAGGTGACTTGAGGGCGCCGTTTACATTTTTTTTGATTATTAGATGCCAAGATGCTGACCAGTCAGGTAGTCCAAAATACCTAACACCAGAGGCATTTTACCCTGGGGTGTTTGTCTCTAACGTGTCTGTCACAAATTTAAAGAGTTAGAGAGACAATTTGGCATCCTAATGAGGTTCTTAGGTGAGAACCAACGTGGTTAGATGTGGGATTATTCAGTTCTTTCCCTCTCCCTCTCCTTAATACCTAACACCTCTGAGAGAGAGAGAGAGAGAGAGAGAGAGAGAGAGAGAGAGAGAGAGAGAGAGAGAGAAGAAAGGAAGGAAGCAAAGCATCCACCCAACCCGAGAAGCAGCACTAGGCGGTCTGAGGACACAGCTCTGGAATCTGCAAGTTCTGAGCATTGCCCGTGATGCCTTCGTTACCGGAGAAGGAGCATCTGAAAGTGGCTGCTGACAGTATGTGTGGGGAGGGAGGGGGAGGCATGCGAAGAAGGAAAAGAAGAGATAGAAAGTGGATAAACTGAGGCAGGGATGGATGCAAAGAGGCTGAAAAGAACAGCAGCAGCAGCAAGCAAGCATGGAAAAGCCAACTAAACCAAACCGAGCAATTTTGTGCTGGAATTCCTTCGGCCTTGGGAAAGGACGGCGAGCTGTGACTGGACGTTTCGCTGGAGGAAATGTGAGTGGCAGAGAGGTCTCAGCTCTGACAGTCACGAGCTGCGGGGTCTCCAGCAAGGCTTGGGGCCTTTTGGGCCCTGTGTATAAAACGGAGGACACTCCTCGCCAGTGATGAAAGCTGATGTAATATGAAAATGTATGACCCCTTTAAAAACCGAGAAGAGCCAGGCATGGTGGCGCACACTTGTAATCCCAGTACTTGGGAGGTTGAGACAGGAAGATCCAGGTTTGTGGCCAGCCTCAGCTACTTAATGAGGCCCTCCACAACTTAGATTCTGTTTCAAAATAAAGAATAAAAAATAGGGCTGGGGTGTACCTCGGAGGCAGAATGCCCCTGGGTTCAATCTTTAGTACAGCCAAAACAAAACAACGAAAAGGCTACTAGCAAGTGTAATATATTATCAGATCATGTTCACTTTTCACTTTTCTGTTTTTTTTCCCTTCCTCACAAACTATAAGGCTAATTTTTAAGCCACCTTAGACTCTGTCTAGAATCTTCCATTATCAAGTCAGATGCCATTTTATTTTTAAGCCAAGAAATGAAGGGGTGGACCTCTGGTGTCATACTGTCTCCAGCTGGACTTTTCCACCGATCAGATGGGTGATGAGAGATCACTGTCCAGTTGGCCATTATTCCTGGTCAACCTCTGTGACACATTGGTGACCACCTTTTTCTGCCATGAACGGGTGGTGTCAGCATGGAGGGGCATGTCTGGCATGTGCTGGAGCTCTGTGGCCCTGGGAGGAATCCAAGTGACTTGGAGTGGAGCTCTCCTTGAAACTATTTCTGGAGTTGGACTGAGGGGATTCCTCAGCATACATAACCACCTAGCCATAACCAGATGGCGTTGGTGCCCAACGTTTGAGAACTCTGCCATGTTTATCCCAGAGGGTGCTAAGACTGGGGCTCAAGTAACATATTGACCTTATTCAGATTGATGATCAGAGCAGGGTCTTCATATTGCTCCTGGGTCTGCATACTTGGGCAGGCTTTGGGGAGTACTTATAGAGCCCTGGGAGTTTCTGTTCTCTACGACACGCTGGGAAAGAGATGTAGCACTGCAGATATCAACCTTTCTGCCAATCATGCAAGCAGATGTTATATGCATCATAACCGCCTAGTAGTTAGCTATAGATTTCCCTCACTATTTTCATGTCTAAATTCATTCACACAGCATTAGCTTATTGAGTGCCTTTTACGGGACAGCACTAAAAATCAACAAATATTTATGAAGTGTCTGTGAGGATTACTAACGGTATGCCCTCGAGGGATTTTCATGACTGGACTTGAGTCCTATGAGCTATTTCTATTAAACATCTCTCAGTGCCAAAAGAGTGGGAGAGGGCGAGGAGACCCTGCACTCTAGTGTGGTCTAGGAAGGGTCTGCAGAGGAGAGGGGACCCAAGTTGGGCTTTGGATGAGTCTGAGTAGATTTGGGAACCCGGAGAAGGTGAAGGACAAATAAGTGAGGTACCCGGTAGGAATGGAAGCTGCACAGAGATAGGTTTACACAGAGAGGAGACTGACTCAAGAGAAGAATGGTGTTTCGGTGTGGTAGCTGAGGGCAGGGGCTTTTATGTCAGCCTGACATGGACTACCTGTGACCTTGGGAAAGCTACTGATCACCTCTTAGCTTCATTTTTCTCACTTGCAAAATGAAGATAGTCAGCCATGTTGGCACAGGCCTTTAATCCCAGTACTTGGGAGGCTGAGACCAGGAGGATCGCAAGTTCAAAGACAGCCTCGGCAATGTAGCAAAACTCTCAGCAACCTAGCGAGACCTTGTTTCAAAAACAGCAACAACAGGAAATTAATAAATAAAAAGCGATGGAGGTAAAGCTCAGAGATAGAATCCTCCTGGCTCCAATCCCCAGTACCACACACACACACACACACACACACTCACACACGATAATAGTTCTTGGCATAAAAGGTTTTCATGAGGAATAAATGGGATAATACACAAAAAGTGCTTAGCGCAGTGCCCAGCATGTAGCAAGCTCTCGATAAATGGCAGGAATTATTAGTAATTCTGAGAGCTTTAGTTGAATTGTGGAATGAAGCTTCTTTCCTGTGGAAAATGGGGAGCTAGTGAAGGGTGTGTGTGTGTGTGTGTGTGTGTGTGTGTGTAGGTGTGACAAGACCAAAGTAGCATTTTTGGAAGACGAGTAATACACTGGCATGAAGAGCTTGTTGAAGATAAGAGACTTGATGTAGATCATTCAATTCCCACTAGAAAGCAACTTGGATCATTCAACTGCATGGAGCAGATAGCAAGAAAAGACATTTGCATAACATTTCATGATGGGATGTGGGGGACGAAAGAGTGGAGAATTTCCTAGACCAGAGTGTAGGCTTCTTGAGGACAGGAACTGTATCTTGGTTCTCTTCATCCCCAGTGCTTAGCACATTGCCCAGGGTCCTGCAGCCATCAGTGTTTTGGGAGGAGTATATGAGTGAGTGAGTGAATAAATGAGTGAAAGAAATATGATTCAAATGGAAACCAAACTATCAGACCGATGCATGTGTATCTGTGTTTATAGCTGCATGGTTTACAATTGCCAAACTATGGAACCAGCCAAGATGTCCATCGACAGATGAATGGATTACAAAACTATGGGATATGTACACAATGGAATTTTACTCAGCCATAAAGAAGAACAAAATCATGTCATTTGCAGGGAAATGGATGGAACTGGAAAACATTATGTTAAGTGAGATTAGTCAGTCACCGAAAGTAAAAAATCGTATGCTCTCCCTAATATGTGGAAGCCAGTGAGAAAACAGGACATACGAGGGACTCCGGAGGAAGAAGGAGAAACTTTAGGTGAGCAAAGAATTTGACTTAACGGAAGGTGATGGAGGGAGGAGAACACCGTAATGCACATGGTGTACTTTCATGAACATATCAAAGTCAATCACTAAACTGAACTTGAGAAGGATGGAGGGCGAGGGAGTGGGGTGGGAATTGGGGAAGCGTTAAATGAGAAATGTGTGCATGTATGCCTTTTTCAGCTTGTACCTAACAAAGATGTATGATTACAGTGGACCAATTTAAAAAAAAAAAAAAGAAATGTGATTCACAGGTCACGAGCATTGTAGGTAGTTGAGGGAAAGGCAATTGCCACTAACCATTCAGTCCTTTATTGGAATGTATTTGGTGTCTGGATACCCTTTACCAATCATACCTAAGCATGGGAATTTATCTACTATATACACAGAGCTCTAATGTCAGTATGTAATTGCTCGTTGTGAGGAAGTGGTTTAACTTTAATTAGTGTGACTAGGGATAGGGATTTGTTTGGTTATATGTTTTTTGCATTAATTTAAAAAAACGTTTTTTATTGGTGCATTGTAATCATACATCTTTGTGAGGTACAAGCTGGTAGAGGCATACATGCACAGGACACTCATTTAACCCTTCCCCAGTTGATTATAATTTTTAACTTGAATAGTGAAGCTACTTATGAAATATGTTCTCACTAGGGTTACTAAAACTATATGCCGCACGTCCTTACCCAGTTTCAAGAAATTTCTTTGAAACTTCCAAGGTTTGTAAAGTAGGACTAAGAGAACTTCTCTGTTTTTTACATTTGTATGATTTTGCTTCTCCTCACAATTTTTCCACTTTACAAGAAATTGGAGTAAATTGACATTATACTAAGCGAGTATAGCTAGTCTCAAAAGAAGAGTAGATGTATGTTTTCTCTTATATGTAGGAACTAAAGAGATATTCGAAAATAAGGGCAACATCAGATGAGCAGAGACTCCCTAGGAGTGACTGAGAGGGACCAGGAAAAGGAGGGGGAGACCCAGCTGTGAAGAATGCAACAGCTGAAGCCAGGCATGGTGGCCCACGCTTGTAATCCCAGGACCTGGGCAGCTGAGACAGGAGGATCGCAGGTTTGCAGCCAGCCTCAGCTACTTAGTGAAATCCTGTTTCAAAATAAAGAATAAAAAATAGGGCTGGGGGTGTAGCTTGGAGGTAGAATGCCCCTGAGTTCAATCCCCAGTACCCACCCCGCCCCTGAACACACACAAAAAGAATATAACTGTTGAAATAATGCTATGAATGTATACAAAATTACCAATGCCAATCTCGAAGACATGTATTGGGAGGGGCCCAGTGGGGAGGGCACCAAGAACCATGTGCATGTATTTTTGACATTCTATACCCTAATATTATGTAAAATTACAATGCACCATTTTTTTTAACTTAATTTTTTTTTTTTTTTTTTTTTTTTGGTGCAGAACTAGAGATTGAACCCAGGGGCATTCTACCTCCTGGCCCCTTCCCCAGCCCTATTTTTTATTCTTTATTTTGAAACAGGGTCTCACTAAGTTCTGGAGGGCCTCACTAAGTAGCTGAGGCTGGCCATGAACCTGTGATCCTCCGGTCTCTGCTTCCCAAATACTGGAGTAACAAGCAAGTGCCACCAGTCTTGGCCAATGCACCATTTTTTTTTTTTTAAAGAAGAAAGTAGAGTAAATTGATTGTCTCTTTAGATCAATCACTTGTGTAAAACTCTATGTTTTGGTTTCTGTAAATGGAGGAAGAAGTTCTACTATGAGCACAACCAAGGATTTTGCTCATATTCAAAGATAAATATTTGCTATCACTTGTAAGTCACAGTCTGTAGCCGTTCATTAAAGACACCAGCATCCTTAAGATTTAAATGGATTCAAAGACCTTTTTCATACTTTTTTTTCACCCCTTACTGGGGACTAGACTGAGGGGGCCTGCACATGCTGGGCAAGTGCTCTACCACCAAGCAATACCCTTAGCCCTTTTCATTTTTCCTTTTTCAAGTTTGAGGCAGAGTCTCACTAAGGTGCCCAGGCTGCCTCAAACGTGTCATCCTCCTATCTTGTCTCCCAAGTAGCTGGGATTACAGGTGTGCACCACCACACCTGGCTTGATCATATTAAAAACAACAACAACAACAAAAACCCCAAACCCCAAAAAACTAAAAAAAAAAAAAAAACAACAACAACCAAAAACCAAAAACTAAACCAAACAAACAAACAGAAAACAAGAAACCACATACACTAACACCTGGGATAATGGGAGATTTAATTTTATCCTTAGCAAAAATCACCATAACATTGTGCAATTCTGAAACTCTCATTTGCTGGACCTTTACTAAAATCGTTTTCCCTTTTCAGTACCAAAACTGAGACAATTCCCAGACTCCTGAATGAAATGAGTGGAACTGAGGCACATGGCTGCACGGGTTCCTCCCGACAGCGTGATGCCCCGCAGAGCTCACCTCTCCATGTTCAGACACGATGAAACTGACTTGGGTACCTGCACTCGTTTTTTTCTGGGACCCAAGTTGTGATAATTATGTAAGATCCCAGCTCTGTCAACTCTTATGTAAAATGAGGACGCTCTAGTCATTTATAGAGCATAGGTTTTTTTTTTTTTTTTTTTTTTTTTTAATGTTGTAGAAGACAAGGTTATATAATGGCCACACTTGCCCAGGGAGGCTGTGGGAAAAGACCTTGGGCACAATGCCATTGACCACCAAGCACCCAGCTTTCTGGGAAATCCATCGCAGGCATCATCAGCTGCACTTTCTCTTCCTCTTTCCACCGCAACCCAGCTCATCCTGACAACAGCAGGTTGATGTCCGCGTGATAAGAGCTCAGAGGGGCCGGGAGAGGGAGAGCTTTCATCAGTGAAATCGCTATTGACACAGCCTTACTTGTATCTGATGGTAGCACTGGGCCGGGCAGTAGATGAGACGATGAAAACACTTGAGGTGTCAGCTTCTCTGATCTCAGCGTAAAATGAGATTACCTTCCTGGCTAGCTACGTCCTTCTGGCCCTGCGCACAGGAGAGCACAGGCCGCTGGCTCTTGAGAATTGTTAAGGGCTGGTTGGGACTCTGCTAGTCATGGAGGAAATGGGGTCTCCATTAATTTAGGCTTGTTTTTTCAACAGCCAGGAATGAGGCAACTCAAGGTAACTTATGTGGGAAAGGAGATTTGTTAGGAAAATACTAGAATATGTGAAGAATTGAACACTTTAGGGGTTAACACAGCTCTGGGGTTATCAGAGCAGTGATAGCTTCCTTCCAAGGCTCGAGTTCCTGAAGATTTCAGTGAGTTCCTGAAGATCTCAGTCCCTAGATCATATATATACATGTATTATATAAGTATAATATAAATATTTATATATATATTGTGGTGCTGAGGATTGAATTTAGGGATGTTCTGCCTCTAAGCTACACTCCTAGCCCATTAAAAAAATTCTTCTTTCAAAACAAGGTTTTGGTAGATTGCTGAGAGTCTTGCTATGTTGCTGAGGCTGGCCACAAACCTTGGATCTTTCTGTTTCAGCCTCCCAGGTACTGGGATTACAGGCATGTACCACCATGCCCAGCAGGAATTAACTGTATATCTTGGGAACACTCCTCTTCCTCCTCCTCCTCCTCTTCCTCCTCCTCCTCTTCCTCCTCCTCTTCTTCCTCCTCCTCCTCTCTCTCCTCTTCTTCCTCTTTCTCCTCCTCTTCCCCCTCCTTCTCCTCTTTCTCTTCCTCCTTCCTCATCCTCCTCTTCCTCGTCCTCCTCCTCCTCTTCCTCTCTCTCCTCCTCTTCTTCCTCCTCCTCCTCTTCTTCCTTCTCCTCTCCTCCTCCTTCTCTACCTCTTTCTTCATACTAGAGGTTGAACCCAGAGGCATTCTACCTCTGAACAATATTCCCAGCCCTATTTTATTTCTTTATTTAGAAACAGGGTCTCACTAAGTTGCAGATGGCCTCACTAAGTTGCTAAGGCTGGCCTTGAACCTGTGATTCTCCTGCCTCAGGCTCCCACGTACTGGGATTATAAGCACACACCACCATGCCCGGCTCAGTATTTCATATTCACTACAGAGAGACTTTAATTATCCAACTAGTACTCAGTGTGTCTATTCTTGGGCTACTTAGCTATGGCCACTAGGACAGAGGCAAGTAAGCAACAGAAAGGTGGCTACCTTTCTGTGAATCCTCCCTGTGGAGAGCTGCTGCAGTCTTGTGAGAAGTTACAGGAACAAATTTGTACAGCTGGGTCCCTGTTCCTCTGTAGTAAGCCTGTGGCCCTGAGATAAAATTCCTCAAAAGTGAAGGAAAACTCACCATCCTCTGAGGAATTAAAAACAGCTTCAGCTCTTCGGGAAATCTCTACTACTTCCATGGAACCCCTCCTCACTAGCGTGTTGTCCCATAACACGTCACCCTAGAGCGCGGAGGCTTATGACAAGGGTGTCATTGCTCCTCACGCCACGGTCCTCGGTTGGGGACAAGCTTAGCTGGGCTCTTCTGCGACGGCATCAAGAGCACTCTGGTGCTTCCCTGAGGCTGAAGAGTCCACCGTGGCCTGGCTGCTGGCACTGGCTGCTGGTAAGCCCCTTTCCACAGACCCTTCCTCCTCGGCCGGGAGAGCCTGGCTTCCTCACGTGCCATCCACATGTCCCCAGCGGCAGCCAAGGCCTCGTCCTACAAATTCCACAGTCACATGCACCGCATCCCACCATTGCAAGCAAGTTGCAAGGCCAGCCCCGCCTGTCTATGCAGGAGGAAGGTCAAAGCCACTAGCCGAGGGATGAGAGGGGATTTCACAGCCATCCTGGCAAAGAATCTATCATGCCTGGGACTTTCTTGTGTTCAACAACAGCAAACAAGCAAACGAGTAAATAGCAACAAATTCAAGCATTTATAAAAGCAAACATTCATCCTTAGATAGAGTTGAATGGCTTGGCATTATAAACTCCCGGTGAGAAGTTAGTAGCCAAAAAATGACTCTTAAAATTTTTATAGTTCACAAGGCAGTTGTGAATAAGGCACATCAGGAAGCATGCTGGATAGAGATATGGGGAGATTTGATTATAGATCCAGACTTAGCTTTCTCAATAAATTGTAGCTGGGCGTGGTGGCGCACGCTGGTAATCCCAGCATTTGGGAAGCTGAGACCGGAGGATCTGGGTTCATGGCCAGGATCTGGGTTCGAGGCCAGCCTCAGCTACTTAGTGAGGCACTCTGCAACTTAGTGAGACCCTGTTTCAAAATAAAGAATAAAAAATAGGGCTGGGGGTGTAGCTGGGAGGTAGAATGCCCCTGAGTTCAATTCCCAGTACTGCAAAAAAAAAAAAAAAAAAAAAAAAAAAAAAAAAAAAAAAAAAAAAAAAAAAAAAAAAAAATATATATATATATATATATATATATATATATATATATATATATATATATATATATATATATTGTACAAAACCCTTAACCTCCCAGTATGAGATTCCTTGTGGGTCAAATAAAAGAATGTATAAGTCACATAACTATTATGAGAGCAAGCTCTGTGAACTATGAAAATGCTATGCAAATAAAGTCATTGAAGATAACTCGAATCACAAAACCTTGTTTCCTTCTCTCCTCTAGTTATGTGGTTTAAAACAAGGAATAATCTCAGGCTTATGTAGCTACAAAAGATATGTTTTATACAAATTTTCTTTCATCTAAATGTTTTTTGATGATTCGCCTATGAATTTAGTCCAATCTATGGTTTTTCTAAGTGTACAAAAATGTGTGAAATTAAAATACCCATGAGGAGAGTAATTGGATATATCCATTTGGGGGGAAAAAGGAAAGCATGTGGAAAAGAAAATGAACTTAAAAGCATAATAGAGACTGTGTCTTTTATGTCTTTTAGACTGTGTAAGAACAATTAGGCAAGATTCCTCTGTGTGGACAGTTTTATGAGGAAATGATTGGAAATGGTAGAGTGTATGCCACACTTGGTATGACAGCTGAATACGCAGCTACCTTTGAAGAAGTGAAAGGAAAAAAAAAACTCCTTTAAAATGGAATCATTAATTCATTAGGGAATGAGTCGTGACAAATTAAAAAACCCCAGATTTTGGAATTTCCAGAGAAAAGGTGAAGTTAGCAAAAAGTGTGAGGTTTAGGATGGCCTTGTGCAGTTGTTTCAGCCACTGCATGAGAATGGGGATATATTCCCCAGAATTTCCTGGTCCCTTGTAGGAGATCTCTGTGACACAGGTCACCGCATCTCCTTGTCCCAATGGCTGGGGTTCCTTTTGTGGTGTCCTTGTCAGTTGTCTTGGCATCCTACTGCCAAGCCTAGCATGGAGGTCCAGGTGTATTTTTCCTGTGTCTCTGAACATCCAGAAATGGGAGGAGAATGTTAGCCTTTCAGATAATCCTCAGGAGTAGGAATTCCTGTGGAAACAGCCATGCCCCAGCCTCCTTGCCCTCTAGTGCAGGGATTAGCAAACATGGGCCTGAGGGCCAAACCCAGCCCAACTGTTCCTTTGAATAAAGTTTTATTGGAACTCAGTCATGTCCATTTGTTGACACAATGTCTTATGGCTACTCTTGTACAAGGATAGAGTTGAATAGGTACCACAAAGGCTGCATGGCCTTCAAAGTGGAAAGTAGTTAATACTGGCCTTTTACAGAAGGTGTTTGCCAACCTCTGCTCGGGGGGGATGGTTCTGAGGCACACGGTGCCTGCTTCTTCAAGGGGCTCTCAGCAAGACAAAGACCCACATGGCCACAGCAGTCACCAGCACTTTCATGCACACATTGGTGGATTTTGGCTCTTTCTTGTCTCATTTCCTGCTCCCTAACTTCTTTTTCTTAGGCTCAATTTTCAGATAAACTACCTGCAACCTCGTACCATGTCTACTTTGAGGGGGGGGGGTTATTACGATAGAACTCAATTCCTCTTGGTGGTTCTTTTTTCTATAATTCTTACGGTATCTTTCTTTATTATTTGCTCTGTGATTTATCACACATACCATGCATAAAACTGAAACATACATATATGACCTATCACTGAGAGAAATGCTTTATTAAATCATATTTTCTCTTTTGTTTTATTCTCTTATATTTCATGTTAAAAAATAGCCTGGTCATGACCAATTAAGCTGATTTTAAAATAGCCCTACAGGACTGTTAACCAGTTTTCAAGCCCATAAGCCCTGGAATGGCCACAGAGCAAACTTGCATGAGCTTGGGGTCTGCAGAACCTTGATCAGACCATCTGGCTGATGAAATGCAGACAACGTATCTGGAAGACAGGAGACAGAAGACTAATATGTAAAGACAGACATGCATGGGGTCTACCATGAGAAGAGCACAGGGAATGAAATGAGGGGTAAAGTAGTGAGGAAAGAGAGAACTGCTCTTAAGATGAAGGAGGAAGACAGAGGACGTGACAAAACCCGGCGAGGAGGTAAAGCCGCTGAGAACTCCGAAACACCCCTTCATCTCCACACCCCAGAGTGCGGGTGTCCCGTGCAAGCAGCAAGGAAAAACATTTGAACGAATATGGCCAGTCCCTTGGAGTCCTTCCTATTTTTTTTTTTTTTTTTTTTTTTGCGGTACTGGGGATTGAACTCAGGGACATCCTACCTCCGAGCCACACCCCCAGCCCTATTTTTTATTCTTTATTTTGAAACCGAGTCTCACTAAGTTGCGGAGTGCCTCACTAGGTAGCTGAGGCTGACTGCGAACCCGGATGCTCCGGTCTCAGCCTCCCGAATGCTGGGATTACAAGCATGCACCACCACGCCCGGCTACCTTCCTATATTTTTAAATTGATATCGTCCACCAATTATAATGTATGCCATTGTTATCTCTTTTCCCATGATTTCCTGTGGCTTAATACTGTTTTGTCTGGATTCTTCTACCTCTCTGACTACTCTTTCTTGGTATCTTTCACTGAATTTTCTTCTAGTATTCATTCTTAACTGTTGATGTTTTCCAAGGCTCATTCCGTAACCTACCTGCCTTTTTTTCCTTCCTTTCCATCCCTTCTTTCCTTCCTTTCTTGATAATACATACTTTGCATAACCAATTTTATGCACTCTCATGGTTTAATTACCATATCTAAGTTCTCCTCTTACAAAATAAATAGGTTCAGCCTAAATCTCCCATTTTCAGATTTATCTAGCCAACTGCCCGCTTCGTATCTAGACCAAGGACTCCGCACATTCTGCATTGAACTCCTCTTGTACGATGCCCAAGTCTTCCTCCTCCTTTTTCCCCCATCAGAACCGTCACCTAGACCAGAAAGCTGACAGCCTCCCAAACTCCTTTTGTTTTACCCCTCCATCCAAATGACTCTACGTCCTAATTTCTTTTTTTTTTCGGTACTGGGGATTGAACTCAGGGGAATTCTACCTCTGAGCTATACCCCCAGCCCTATTTTTTATTCTTTATTTTGAAACCAAGTCTCACTAAGTTGTGGAGTGCCTCACTAGGTAGCTGAGGCTGGCCGAACCCGGATCCTCTGGTCTCAGCCTCCTGAATGCTGGGATTACAAGCGTGCGCCACCACGCCCGGCTCACATCCTAATTTCTAATCATTCTCATTTTCTTTTTCTATTGCCCTTGTCCTAATTTTGAGACATCTCAACTTTTCCTTGTGTTATTGAAATAATTCATGTATTGATCTCCCCTTCCTTTTCCTGCTTGATTCTTTCTTCACAAAGCCACAGGGCTCATCTTCTAAAATGTCCACTCAGGGTCTGGATTAGTGGAACAGAAACTATGTGAAGAATTTTATGCAGGGATGAATTTAATACTGCTAACTGTGCTTATAAAACATTGGGAAGGCTGTACATCAGAAAAGGCTACCAATGGCTCTGAAGCTCACCAGCATCTTCAAAATGTGATCGTAGCTTTGTGGGGATCAGGGAAGAGGCTGTCATTGCCCAGGTGAAAGGGCTTTAGAAAACCCCTGCTGACGTTCATAGCTGCCTGTAGTACCAATGTGGGCATTTCACACACAGTAGAATGAGAAAAACCCCGTGTCTGCCAAGGCTCACGCACCTACCTGCCGCTGCTGGAGAAACAACAGTGGCTTCTGATATCTTTCTACCTTCTGCATTTGGCAGGATTCCAAATTGCTAGACTATAAACTGGAATGCAGCTGACATAGGATCTGAGAAACGTGTGTCCAGATTTCTAACCCATGCTGCACAGGGGAGAGCATGGACGTCAGGGATGCCTCAGAGGGCCACAGATAAGCTGGCACACTTGCAGGAGAAAATCCAAACAATTCCACAAAGACAACCAGAGCCTTCATGAGCTAGTTCTCTAATCACCTCTCTCTGCTCTCCTTTCTTCTTTAGGGTCCATCTTATTATCGACTTACATGCAGGGACATGAAGCACTTTACAGTTTCATGCCGCCACGCCTAGCATATGCTGTTCCCCACTCCACCAGCGGCCTCCTTGGGAAACTTCTAAGACCACAATGCAAACATTTCTTCTGTAACATTTCCTTGATCGTCCCCAGTAGCGGGGACCTCTCTTGGGCCATGACTGTACCTAGCACTCCCCTCTTTACTTAACAGATACAATATTCACCCCTGCGCTGGTCTCCTTAGCTGGTTCCTCTTAACCTTTCCCCCCTAGCACCCCTCCTCTCATCCGGCTTTACCAAGTACCCAGATTACCTGGAGCCAAGGAGTAGATGGAAGCTTCTGTAAGGCACTGGGTCTCTGTTACATCTTGGATCTGGAATGTCGTGGATCCCAAGGCTCATGTGTTGAAGGTTTGATTTCCAACACAGCAATATTCCGAGGTGGGGCTTTGGGGAAGAGATCGGCTCATGAGAGCTCTCGCCTTACCAATGGACTACTCCGTTGAGGGACCCATAGCTGAATGGACCATTAGGAAGTGGTGGCCTTTGTCTCTCTGCTTTCTGGTTTCCGTGGGTGAGCAGCTTTGCCCCCCCATGTCCTCTGTGCCATGTTGTTTTGTCTCACTCAGACCTATAGCAATGAAGCCAGCTGACTATGAACTGAAATCTTGAGCCAAAATAAACCTTCCTATGTTGATTTCCTCAGGTATTTTGTCCCAGTGACAGAAAGCTGACTAATACAGTCTTGAGGTCACAGCATCTGTGAAATCCCTTGTAAGAGACACAAGGAACCAGACCCCTCGAAGCAGAGGTGGAATTTAACAACTGCATCTCTACATTTGGAAGACTGTGTTGGATAGGGAGGTTCCAGCTGTCTTCCTTCTCGCAGCCTGTATTCTTTGTTATATATAAATGATTACTTAGCAGCTGCCTGTATTTCTGTATCCCCAATATCTTTCCAAATGGGTTCTGGGTTTGGAAGTAGGGTTGGACTCTGGCTGAATACTATTTGGCTTAAACACACACACACACACACACACACACACACACACACACACACACTCACCTAGAATGCCTGCTTGCTTTGTTAGACTGTGAGATTTTTGAAGAAGGAAGTGGTGAAGGGGTTGGAATGCAAAAAGGGAAAGCTGGCCATCTTTTTGAACAGAGATGAGGAGGAGTGAACTGGTTTCCTAGGAGATAAGGCTCTTCTTTATTTAAAGTTTTCCCACAAAAAGGTTTCTGTGCTGGTGGCTTCTTCTTAGTCACAAGGAGTATACCATCGAAGATGCAGCTCAGAACTGCTTTCTTTCAGGAGCATCAAAGGTGAGCCAGATCTGCCTGTGCTTGGTCTCTCTACATTCTCTGCTGTAATCAAATCAAAGTAACTACAATACTAATTACAGCAGATCGTTTAGTTATTTAATTTCCTGATCACTGCAAAAGCAACCTTTCACATTCAGTCCACTGGTAGAACAGAAGCTCACCTCTCCTCCGTGTAATCTCTTAAAACAATCTCCCCCACCTCTCTGCCTTCTGAGACACTTCCTCCTGCCAGATTTCTCTCAGATTTCCTGAAAGGAAAGGAGCACACCATAGTCTCTCAGTTCAAGGACTTTATTATCAGTAGCTTTTTCCTCCCAAGAGACCTCTTGGCTTCAGGGGAATGAAAAATAGCGTCTTGTTAGAAGTGATTGTGACTGTCCCCACGTGCCTGTGATCAGGCAGGACTAGGTTCCTTGGCATCCAGCTTTTATTTATCTTGGTCAGTTGGAACAATTGACACAGTCTTAGGTTAAACCATATGGAAGCCAGAGGGGACCCCAGCCCCCATTTCAGCATTTTACTCATCGCATAATGATCACTCTTCCCCAAGACCAAAAAAGCCTGTGTGCACAGCCCTGAAACACTGCACTGCCAGAAACAAGCTTCTGAGTGTCTGTCTAGTTCATACCTCTCTCCCCGAGGACTGCCACCCTCCTCACCCTGCCAGGAACCCTTCCCCTACTCTTCATCTTCATCCTATGAGCCCCTGAGATTTGACCAAGACTTGATTCTAACTCAAGCTGAGCCAGGTCAGTTTTTCCTCCAAGTAAGTTGAGCCAAGAAATGCTAGTTTCCATCTAAACTGGCTCTGTGAATGAAAAAAGATGTCAGGAGTTGTACAGTATCCATGCAGTGGATTGGGGAGGGGGGTGATAGGAAGAGAGAGAAAGAGAGAGAAGGTGAGACAGAGAGAGAGAGAGAGAGAGAGAGAGAGAGAGAGAGAGAGAGAGAGAGAGGAGAGAGGAGAATAGGAAAGAGGAGAATAGGAAAGAGGAGAGAGGAGAAAGGAGAGAGGAGAGAGGAGAGAGAGTACACCAAGAGATGCAGTCCTGAGACAGAGAGCGCCATGCCTAAGTTCCTGGCTCCTTGTGGTTCCAATTCACCCTCAGAGGAGCTGAGTTGCTGAGCTTTCTATCTTAAGCCAGGTCAAGGTTACATTCTGTCATTTATAACCCAAAGAGGTCTGAGATAGCCGTGTACAAAGAGGAGGTGATGATCAAGCATTGAGTAGTCTTCGGGATCAAGACGTTGAGGTGAGGAAGGCAATTGAGGAGAGTTCCCGAAGCAGATGATGTGATTCCCGTCCAGTCTGGGACGTCGAGCAGCAGCATGAACTTTGACAGCAGAGACAGCCATGGCGGGTGTGGAAGACACACACACAGAGGGGGAGCTATTTAGTACAACTTAGACAAATCGCTCAGGAAATACACTTGTGTTGTCGTTGTTGTTACTGGTATTTCATTTCAGTCACACTGCAAACTGCAAAGATAGGTTTCTTGCAGAGAAAAGGGTTGTGGTTAGTACAAGTGCTTCCAAACTCCTCCCTGGCTCTCTTTATTTATTTATTTATTTATTTATTTATTTATTTATTTATTTATTTATTTATTTATTTTCCTTCCAGCCTTAGAAGAATAAAACAGAACTTGACAGCTTCCACCTTAGAGAAAGCACAGCTTGAACAGGATAGTGTCTGGATCCCTTGTGCCAAAAGTTTGGTGAGGAGGCTGTGCCATTTAGTTGCCCTCCAAGTCCTAGCCCCCTTGCCTGGAATCCCTACCAGTCTGTCTGCAGGGCCAGCCCAGGTTGGACCTGAGGTATATGCAGCACCACAGATGCCGTGGAAATGACTGCTTCCTGCAAACGTGGCAGGATGTCTGCAGTTTCCCCAGCCAAGGGGAGCCATGAAATTTCCTCTCCCTGGGGCTGCCAGCCCTCCCCCTCCCCCATCCTCTGTCTATTTTCAGGTACTTATTGCCTGTGCTCTTCCTCTAGTCTCCCCTGACATCAAAGACTGCAGCGATGGTAGTTATTTTTGTTCCTCGGTGCAAAAGCTGTCTCAGAGCTGGCGCCACTAGAAGCGCTTTACCGAGGACCGCTCAGCACAGCACTGCTGCACAAGGGTGACTACTTCTGCCAGATGTACCCCCAGGACCAGACCATCCTGCAGGCATGGGTCGCCTGCTGTACTCTCTTCCTTTACATCATCCAATCCCTCTTTCCCCCAGCTGCTCTGTCTGTGGCTGGGTCCACCTTCAACACGCCTTCTGGCTGCTCTCGATGGCTGCCTTGCCCAGTGTTCAACTTCCTCTCTGACCTCCCAGTTTTCTCCCCTCCCCCGCTCTACGTGTGGTGATCAGGTGAGGACATCCATCCCCCATTTGCCTCAGAGCTTCTGCTGCTGAGATCTCCTGGGAAGAAACTTCAAAAGGGGAGCAGCCATCATTTCCCTTCCCAGTGACAGACATCTCCAGGGCAGGACAAACTGGTAGAACTGGGCAGCAGGGCCGGGAGCATGGAGCACCTCAGCCTCGGGCTGTATTGGGGAAAGAAGGCCGAGGTAGAATAACATGCAGGGAATGTTGGTGTGATTTGTTAGTACCAGAGAACCAACAGTATAAAAGTTATGCTAACTTTAGTCACTTGTGGGAATGACTTACCTGTTATAACTAATGACTGCATGCACCCTAGCTATTATGGGCATCATTAATAGGTGTCAGATTAGTTTTACCCTAAGTTTTTTTTAATCACAATGTTACATCCCACAGATATGTGTTCAGACATCTCGTCTGGCATGAGCTTCTGCCCATAGCTTTTAATAATTAGTGGGAGAACTATTGGAGACTGAATTAGGACAGGGACCTCAATCTGCTCTTAACAAGATCATGCAAGCATGGTCATACCGTTATTTATTTAGTTAGCAATGAATTTATATTTGGAAATGATACAAATACAATTACTCTATGTTTTCCCCATTCATTGAAAAGATCCGATTTGACCTCTGTTCCATTCTTCTGGGGCTATGCTATCTGCTTGCTATTTACTAAGTATATTCATTCCTCAGTGGTACCAGGAACACTTCCACGGCTCAACAGCCACTTATGGCTAGCAGCTACCTACTAAACAGTCTATACAGACAGGTCCCAACTTACTAGGTGTTAACTTTACAATTATGCCAAAGTCATAAGATTTTGACAGAAATTATACTCTGAACCTTGAATTCTGGCCTTTTCCACACCATACAATACTCTCTTGTGGGCAGTAGCAGCAAGCCCAGCCC
Organism: Graphiurus murinus; assembly: GCA_004027655.1. Lineage (NCBI taxonomy): Eukaryota > Metazoa > Chordata > Mammalia > Rodentia > Gliridae > Graphiurus > Graphiurus murinus. The sequence goes on along the minus strand of PVLC010004995.1, from coordinate 9,846 downwards.
TGTATCCCAGGGTCATGAGGACAAACAACCATTGCTCAGTCCATGCTGTGTTGCTGAACTATGGTGTTTGTAGTTTAGGTATACTAAATGCATTTTCAATGTGTGATATTTTCAATTTAGAGTGGGTATATCTGGATGTGACCCCACCACAAATCGGGGGGGGGGGTGCACCTGTATATGGAACAGTTCCATCCTTGCACAAAGGTCTCTGGGGCAGTGCTGTCTGAGTAGTGGTCAAAGTTAGGTCTCTCTCATGGGATAACTGGATCACCTGGCTCTAGAACTTTCTGCAGACAGCCAGGGAATGGAGGCCCTCAGGGCCACAGCTGTGGGGAGTGACAGTGAGCACTGCAGTGGCGAGAGGTATAGATTCTCCCATGAGGAAACTGCAGTAGCATGTCAGGGAGATCGAGGAGAAAGAGGGGAGGAGCTTCTGTCGGTGGTATGGATCCTGTCTCAGTCAGTATTCTCATTGCTATAACCTAAAATGACTGGCCACACAATTTAGAGAAAGGACAATTTATTTGCTTACCGCTTTTTGGAGATGTCTGCAGAAGACAGGGCATGGTGGGAGGAAGCAGAAAGAGGAAGAGCACAAGGGATCTGATCCTCACATCATGGAAGCTAGAAACAGAGGGAAAGAGAGAGAGAGGGAGAGCATGCACACGTAGGGGGAGAAGACCTTATATAACCCCCAAAGCCACCCCTTCCCCGCCGGGACCCCTGCTTAGGGTTCCAACATTGCTGCCTTGTTTCTATGAGGGCCAAGGGAGGGGTGTTCTAAATCCAAACTATTACAGACACCATCACCCGCTGCTCATAGGAGTGGGTTGCTACTGTTTACTATTTCCTTGTTCAGTGGGATGTGGAGAAGTCTCGGCCAAATCAGCTCCATCAATTGGCCTCACTGGAGCTGGCTGAGTCCTGTTCTACATAAAGCAAATGCGTGAATGAGATGGTCAGCTGCACCACATTTTTAAAAATAATGTCAACAACTTTCAAACACACAGAGCTTTAGGGTTTATACATGACTTTAACACATTCTTTCATTTGATCTTCATAACTATGTCATGTATGGAAAAAGACCAGTATCCTTGTCTTACTTCTGAGAAAGTCTGGGCTCAGAGAATTTGAGATGTTTTCTTAGGGTCACTGAGCTAGCAAGTAGTAGTAGAATCAGGAATCAAATTCTGGGCCAAGGATTTCAAATGTCATGCTCTGTGGTATTGAATGGTCTCTTTGGTGCCTTTCCAACAGGACTGTTTCCAGCAGCAGGTTGCTTATGTGGTAGGAATCAAGGATACCTTTGACATTTAGGTTTTCCCAGGGACCAGGAATTTTAAATTTGATAGGTTTTTCAAGTGGTCGACATAAGCATGCTTTTATTTTTCACATTTGTCTGAGCTTACGCTTTTAGGAATCCACAGGCAGACGGCCTGGCATTCTGAAACAGTGGCTTTCACTCCGTGTCTCACCAATCCCATAGCTCCACGGAGCTGTTCTCCGGGTGGGGCACAGTAGGGGAGACCATGCATTTGAGCTCTGGGCTGTTCGGGGTTGATAGGCTTTCAACTATTTTTATATATTGACATTCCTCAAAAAATTCCATTGGAAAAAAAAAGAGTCTTTGCTCACATTACAAAAAGAACCACTGTTCTAAAAGATTTTTATGGCAGCTTGCTTCCTGTGACAAGAAAGTGGGGCAAGCTAAACTCTGCCCAGATGACATCCAGGAACAGCATTCATCTGCAGATCAACTCTTTCTTTCTTTCTTTCTTTCTTTCTGGTTAGAAACAACCTCTTGAAGTTCAGAGTCTCCTACATCCTTTGGAGCCACCCTGAGCCAGGACGGGGGCAGAGTGCCCTGGGCTTGATCAGAGGCCCATGGTTGTTTGATGGTGCACCATGCTGCCTTACTCCACAGTTTCACTCTTAGTCCCTTCTTAGACAGGATTCCTCTTCATTTCCTGAACCCCTAGCATCTCCTGGCTCCTTCGTCCATCACTGCACACTTGGTACTAAGGTTCCTTTAGCTTTAGCTTGAAGCATCTGCCGGATTGCTTCAACTCAGTGACCACAACTTCTGACCTCATCTAGCCTACTGCATGCTGCTGGTGCTCACCCATTTGCAAAGTAAAGAATTTTTGAGAAGTTCAGAGAATTCCTTGACATCAGCCTTTTGGATTCCTTGTTCCTCCTTTGAATGTAAACACACTAGATTTGGTTGAATGAGCTTGCATTTTTGCATTATAAATTCTGCCTCTGCTTAAAGTTAGTTTACTGTGTAATTAATCTTTTTTTTTTTTGGTACTGGGGATGGAACCCTGGGGCATTCTACTTCCGAGCTACAACCCCGCCCTATTTTTTTTTTTTTTTTATTCTTTATTTTGAAATAGGGTCTCACTAAGTTCCGGAGGGCCTCACTAAGCAGTTGAGGCTGGCTGTGAACCTGGATCCTCCAAATGCTCAGCCTCCCAAATGCTGGGATTACAGTGTGTGCCACCATGCCCAGCTCTGTAATTAATCTTAAAGCTCTTAATTTTTCATTGATAGGTTTGAATAAGCATGACACTGTTGTCAGCACAAAAATGGAAAATGAAGTGTGTCATGTGAGAACTAGAAAATCAGGTTAACTTGTGACAGCAAAACTCAGAAAAACTGCACACAAAATGGATGAAATCAGCATTCTTTAAAATCTACACACCAGGAGGAATAATTAAGTAATTGATGTCCAGAGGAAAAGATCTGCGTGGTGGCACTTGTGCTACGTATACCAAGGTGACGAGGGGATCGTCTCAAGACAAAATGATATCACAAATTTTCCTGCTTTTTAAATACATACTCATCACAATTAAAATAGTAAGAGGAAAATAAAATTTTCCCTCTCAGCTATTTTTAAATATACAGTTCATCAGTGTTAAGTACCTTCACATTATTGTGCAGCAAATCTCCAGAACCCTTTTCATCTTGCAAAACTGAAGCTCTCTATTAAACAACAGCTCCCTCATTCCTCCTTCCCTGGGTGTCTGGAAGCCTCGCTTCTACATTCTGTCTCTGAACTTGACTACTCTAGGTACCACGTATGAATGGAATGATGTAGTATTTGCCTTTCTGGTCTTATTTCATTTAGTGTAATGTTCTCAAGGTTCATCCATGCTGGAGTATAGTTCAGAATTTCATTTATCTTTAAAGCTAAGTCTATTTCATTGTATGTGTATATCATGCTTTGTTTATCCATTCATCCATTCCCAGTGAACACTTAGGATGCCTCTACCTTTTGGCTACTGAGAATAATGCTGCTATAAACATGGGTGGACAAATACCTCTTGGAGAGAAACCCTACTTTCAGTTCTTTTGGATATCCACCCGGAGGTAGTATTGCTGGATCATGTAGTAATTCTATTTTTAATTTTTTGAGGAGCCACTGTACAGTTTTCCATATAACAGTTCACAGTCCCAGAACAATGCAGAGATATTCTCATTTCTCTACTTCCTCACAAACACTTATTCTTTTATCTTTAATGGTAGGCATCCTAGTGGGTATGAGGTGATATCTCATTGTAGTTTTGATTTGCATTTTTCTAATGATTACTGATGTTGAGTATCATTTCAGGTAGTATTAAGTATCTGTGTATTTTCTTTGGAGAAATATCTATTCAAGTCTTTTACCCATTTTTTTTTTTTTTTTTTTTTTGCGGTACTGGGGATTGAACTCAGGGGCATTCTACCTCTGAGCTACACCCCCAGCCCTATTTTTTTATTCTTTATTTTGAAACCGAATCTCACTAAGTTGCGGAGTGCATCACTAGGTAGCTGCGGCTGGCCGCGAACCCGGATCCTCCGGTCTCAGCCTCCCGAATGCTGGGATTACAAGCGTGTGCCACCACACCCGGCTTACCCATTTTTTTAACTCAAGGTTTTTGTTATTGTCTGGTTGTAGAAATTATTATATATTCTAAGTATGAATTCCTCATCAAATATATGATTTGTAAACATTTACTCCCATTTTGCATGTTGCCTTTTCACTCTGTTGATGGGGTCCTTTAGTACACAGAAATTTTAAATTTTGATGGAGTCTAATTTATCCATTTTACTTCTGTTGTGGTCCCACATGTTTTAACGGTGTTATTCAAACCATTCCAGAAAACAAATGGACAAACTGAATCATATTCTGAGGCAATAGGAAGGTCAGAGCATTGACCTGATCAGTCATCTGCTACTCTGTTTGGATACATACATCTTGTTTATTGTGAATATTGTACGGTAATGAGAGGGGAAATAGAAAAAAAACACAGAAAGTCTTTATGTCTCTAGCGTTATCCAAAGAATCTAGGATACAGACAGTGGATCTGGGGAACAGGAACACATTAGTCTTTGGAAGAAGTGTATTCTCTTGTAGGATAAATAGTGTCTTAAGGTTCTCCAAAAAGACAATTATATATATATATATATATATATATATATATATATATATATGTAGACTACAGATAGATAGGTAGATATAGATATAGATATATGAGAGGACTTTTGTTATAGGGATTGTCTCATGTGATTATGGAGTTTAAGAAATCCCATGATATGCCAGATATACCATCTATAAACTAGAGAACCAAGAAAGCCAGTCTAGAGGCATGAGAACCAGGAGAGCCAATGATGGTGCTCCTACTGGTGGGGTTATTGTTTAAGTCTTAGAGTCCAAAGGGCAAGAATCAGGAGCTCCAATGACTGAGGGTGAGAAGTGATGGTTGTTTCCACTCAAGAAGAGGAAAAAATATGAGCCCTTCTTTGGCCTTTTTATCTATGTGGCCCCTTAGTGGATTGGATGATGCCTGCCCACTTTAGTGAGGACAGATCTTCTCCACTCAGTCTAATGATCTGACTGCTAATCTCTGCTGGAAACACCCTCATTGACACACTCAGAAATAATGTTTATCTCGGCTGGTTCCATAGTTTGGCAATTGTGAATTGTGTGGCTATGGATTACAAAACTATGGGATATGTACACAATGGAATTTTACTCAGCCATAAAGAAGAACAAAATCATGTTATTTTCAGGGAAATGGATGGAACTTGAAAACATTGTGCTAAGTGAGATTAGTCAGTCACAAAAAGTAAAAAAATTGGATGTTCTCCCTAATATGCGGAAGCTAGGGAGAAAGTAGGTCATAGGAGGGACTCTAGATGAAGAAGGAGAAACCTTAGATGAGCAAAAATGGTGACTTAACTGAAGGTGATGGGGGCACGGGGGAGGAGGGAACACCCTAATGCACATGATGTACTTTCACAATCATATCAAAGTCAATCACTAAACTGAACATGAGAAGGAGGGTGGGAGAGAGAATGGGGTGGGAATTGGGGAAGGGTTAAATGAGAGATGTGTGCATGTATGCCTGGCTTGTACCCAATCAAGATGTATGATTATGATACACCAAAAAAAAAAAAAGACCAATAAATTCAGTTATATAAGATAAAAGAAAGAAAGAATGTTTATCCAGCTATCTAGGCATCTTTTGGCCCAGTCAAATTGACTCATAAAATTAACCATCAGATAAATTGAACAGATAGTCCAATTTTATCTGGTTTTCCTAGAGTCTAGGTAAATGTGTTCAACTTTTTGACTACAAAATAAAAAAAAATTAGATGAGCTGTCCACATTTTTTTATTTTTTTATTTTTTTGTGGTACTGGGGATTGAACCCAGGGACATTCTACCTCTGAGCTATACCCTAAACCCTATATTTTGAAACAGTCGAGGAGGGCCTCACTAAGTAGCTGAGGCTAGCCACAAACTTTCGATCCTCCTGTCTTAGCCTGCCAAGTACTGGGATTACAAGCATGCGCCACCATGCCCAGCTGAGTTGTCCACAATTTTCCTCAACCAGAGGGATTTGTTATAAAGACACTTGGGAAAATAAGGAAGGTAGGAAAACAAAATCTACAGTTGTTCCATAGGCAGATGTCATAAAGAACTGGTAGGATATATACTCAGGACGCCAGAGTAAAGTGGTAAAGAGTGAAGAGTAAAGCCTCTGGCTCTACTAGGCTACTAGTCTAGAAGGTCCAGTGCTTCTGCCTCCATTTCTTTCTCTTTCTGCACCTGTTCTACACTGAAAAACGAACTAGTTTTGTTTTTATTCCTCTGTGTCATTGTTTCTGCTAAAATATTGTTTCTAATATTGTAAGGCTTTTAATTATCCCCCATATCTCCCCTCTCCCCTCCCCCCTTTCCAGTTTCCTTCTTCTCTCTCTCTCTCTCTCTCTCTCTCTCTCTCTCTCTCTCTCTCTCTCTCCTTTCCTCTCTCCTCTCTTTATGTTTGATATTCAAAATCAAAATATAAGTGATGTGACTTATTTGCCATCCAGTACGGGGCCAGCTTCAGGACCCCCAGATGACATCTGTGTAGGATCAAATAAACAAAGGATACAAATCTGTTGATAGAGAAATTTCAAAATGAAACATTTGTAGTCTTCTCTGAAGAGGTAGTAAAATTGGCAGGCACCCGGTAGAATCTGACCAGTACAGTACATTTTTCCTCACAATTATCCTATTTTGTTCTGATTTCACACTCAAGTAGCTTTAGACTTACTTAATTGCATCTGCCAGATGATCTGATACTAAAAGGGTTTTCTGGCTTGTAGACATTGAATCTTTAATCACTGGAAAGATATGTCCCAAATTTAAATTAATAAGTTAACACTTTGATTTATATCAAGTCTCTTGTGAATTTGTTCGGCATAGGTCAGTTCCACTGACTTTTTTCTTCTCCAGGGGCTCCAAAACTCAATTAGTTATCATCTTAAGTTAATATCTTTCCTCTTGTTACTAACTACCTTGATGTCCTTCTGAGACAGTCAATGTTTTATTTAATGTTTATTGAAAGTTCTTAAGATTCTTAGTTATGAATCTTCAAATAGGTTTTGAGGGATAGATAGACATTGTGGCTCAGAATATGTCAGGAGTGGTCCCACAGGATCATGTTTTCAATATGAGTGGCAAAAGACCAAGTGGACAGGGGGCAGATGTCTCCACAAGTTTTGGTTATTGTATTAATTTTCTGTTGTTGCTTTAAGAAATTTCCAAGCAGTGTGAAAATGACACAATTTGTTATCTTATATGGCTGATGGTCAGAAGTCTGAATTGGGTTTCCTGGGTCTTAAATAAAGGTGTTACAGGGCTGCATTCTGCAGGCAGTAGAGAAAGTCCTGTTCCTTGGCTTTTCCAGTTTTGAGAGGAAGCCTGTATTCCTTGGCTCGTGGCCCCTCCCGGCTGGCAGTTCCGTCACTCTGGCCTCTGCTTTCACCATCCCATCTCCTTTGGCTCTGACTCTCCTGCCTTCCTCTTTCACTTGCCAGAACTCTTGCAATTACATTGGGCCCACCCAGGCAATCCAGGATAACTTATGCATTTCAGGATCCTTAATTTAATTGTATCTGCAAGGTGCTCTTTGCCATGTAGGGCAATATATCCACAGGTATTCTGCCTACCACAGTTACATTTTTTCCAGCTACATACTTTCAGTAAGCATTTAGGTGCTAAAGTATATCAGGATTCCAAAAATTGAAAATTAAGGAAACTAGAATAATTTAGAATCATATTTTAAAATCAACACATGACTTATAATGAAGATATACAAATCACTAAAAAGATGGGATTACTTTTAGGTAAACAAGCTTATATGTAAACAAGCTTATATTGTAATCTCTTTAGCATCTTACATACTAGTAAAATTAAATCATATAAAAGATAAAAGAGAACAATAGGCATTAAAATTGATAGTGTTTACCGAGCACTAAAAGGAGACCCAGATACTGGACTTGGATTAGTTCTCATGGTAAGTATAACCTAGAGTGAGTAATACTGGGTAAAGATAGTGGTAAATATTCTATAAAGACAGGAGTCATATATTTTAGAAAAGCTGCTTATCTGAGCCCTTGGAGATTCATAATGTGCATCTACAGGCCAAAGAAATATGCAGTTATAAAAGCTGTTTAACTTGGTTTAATCCAGCATTTTTCAAATTCATTTGATTACTGAACATTTTGTTGTTGTTGAGAGATCTATTAAAACATCTCACCGAAGATAACAATGCATTCAAGATTTGATTTGTCTGCACCCTGTTGTTTTGAGTCCATGCTCACAAAACCACTTTTTAATTTCGTGTGGTTGGACCACAAGAACAGAAAATGTTTTGATCAAGCCAATGTGATATTTCTTGTACATGTGGTGTTGTGTTTCCTACTGTAAATTAATACAACAGCCTTTTGATGTTTACTTTTATCTCATGAGCCTCTTTAGTCTAAGTCAATCTCTTTGTCACCCACCCACCATTTATTTTCAAATACCTGTCCACCTCTCAATACCTACAAAAGGAAGGGTAGTCAGAGCATTACGCACTGCTGGAGTAATAGGTGGGAAATTATAATCAACTCTCAACTCCAAAAACTTGTTCTGGTGATCTGATATCATGAGAATTGGTTGGACTACTCTGGGATATGTTTGATGCATCTAAACATTAAAAATGGGCCTGGGACTATTGTATATTTCAGTCAGCTTTTTCTTCACCAGGACCAAAATACTTGACAAGCGCAAGTTACAGGAAGAACGGTTTGTTACATCTTTTTTATTTTATTTTATTTTTTTTGGCTGTACTGGGGATTGAACCTAGGGGCATTCTACCTCCAAGCTACACCCCTAGTCCTGTTTTTACTCATTACTTTGAAACAGGGTCTCACTAAGTTGCAGAGAGCCTCACTAAGTAGCTGAGGCTGGCTGTGAACCCTAATCCTCCCATCTCAGCTTCCCAAGTACTGGGGTTACAAGTGTGCGCCACCATGCCCGGCAGCAGCTCTTGGTTTTAGAGGTTTCTGTGGTTTAGCCCATGGTTGAAAGGCTCCAAGACAGAAACAGCTGGGTGACAGGACCTCAGGGCATGTCAAAGGAAAAGGTGCACCTGGCTCATGGCAGAAAGGAAGCAGAGGAAAGAGATGGGGTCAGGGATGGGGTCAGAGACAGATACCGTCCCCAGGGCCATGCCCCCAGTGACGCACCTTCTCCAACCATGTCCCATTTCCAAGCTTGTCTTCATTAACAACACATGAGAGCCGGGCGTGGTGGCGCACACTTGTAATCCCAGCATTTGGGAGGCTGAGACCGGAGGATCCGGGTTCGCGGCCAGCCTCAGCTACCTAGTGAGGCCCTCCACAACTTAGTGAGACCCTGTTTCAAAATAAAGAATAAAATAGGGCGGGGGGTATAGCTTGGAGGTAGAATGCCCCTGAGTTCAATCCCTAGTACCACAATACAAACAAACAACAACACATGAGGTTTTGGTGGACATTTTAAATCCAAACCATAACACCATATTTCTTTCCCTTAGGTAGTCACTTAAAATTTTTTTTTCCTGCACAAGAGTCAACTCAAGGTGGATCAAGGACCTGGATGTCAGACCAGAGACCTTGCAGATACTTGAAGAGGGCATAGGACCAACACTTGAACATATAGGCACAGGTCAAAACTTTCTCAACAGGACCCCAAAAACACAGGCAGCTCAAAGGAGGATCAGTGCATGGGATTACATGAAACTGAAAAGCTTCTGCAAAGCAAAGGAAACTATCAAGAACCTCAACAGAGAACCTACAGAGTGGGAGATTTTTGCCAGTTACACTTCAGATAGAGGTTTAATAACTAGGATATACAAAGAACTCAAGAAAATCTCAACTAAGAGAGCAAACAACCCAATCAAAAAATGGGCAAAGGACTTAAATAGACACTTCACAAAAGAAGAAATACAAATGGCCAATAAATGTATGAGGAAATGTTCCACATCATTGGCAATCAGGGAGATGC
>PVLC010004994.1:12417-80084 GCA_004027655.1 Graphiurus murinus | reverse complement strand
ATAGTTGGCAGGATATTGTATGGGAGGGATTGGCGCGCAATGTGGTGCGCAGGTTCGCGGTGCGCAGCGCCCTCTCCCTTGTTTTTCCTGGGCTCTGTGTGGTTCCACTCCTCTTTCTATCTGTCAAGCAGTTGCGCTTGCTGCCTCCTGGTTCCAGCCTTGCTGTGCAGTCGGTCCCCTAGGCTCTGTTGTGGAGCCCTGGATATGTCCCGCTGGAGTTTAGGCTGATTGCACCACACGCTCCCGTCACTGTGTCCGGTAGCAGAATGCCCCGCCTGGGTGGAGCGTGGGGGTCTGGAGGTGCCCACACCACGCCCGGTCCCCAGGTCCGCCGCTGTGCCCAGCCCTCGGAACTGGGCTCACCTCTGCAGTCCCGGGTCCCAATTCCAGGAGCCCGCAGTCCTCGGTCCGATGTCAGTAGCCCGCGCCGCGCCTGCAGACCCGCAGAGGTGCTGCCTGGAGTACTCCCTTGTTTCCAGACCAGCTCTCCGCCGTCCCTAGGTCCTCCGGAGTGCCTAGTTCTCGGAATCCGACTCACCTCCACAGCCCCAGGTCTCCGCTCCGCCAGTGAGCCCCGGCTCACCTCCGCAGTTCCCAGTTGCAGCTCTGCCGAGCCCACGGCCCGCAGCCAGAGGCCGGGCGGCCCGCACTCGCCTGCAGACCCGCCGAGGTGTTGTATGGAGGACTCCTTTGTTTCCCTGACCGGCTATCTGAGTTTTCTTCCGTTGTGGTTCAGCTTTCGCCCCTTTTTGTTGCTTTTTTCCTTCTGTAAAGAAGCTGGTTTTGGGGCAAATTTGATTTGAAAGAACAGCGTCTGGGGAGAGGTATTTCACTCAGACGCCATCTTGTCCCCTCCCTTGCCCCAAAACTATATCTTTTCAAAAGCTCTTTCCTTTAACATAGGCCAGAGACTCCTCCACAAGTTTAGGATAAAATCCAGATTTTGTTAGCACCACTCTGAGAGAGCTGGCCCTCACTTCCTGCCAAGCTTGGTTTTTTGGACAAATTCTCCTTAAGTCCTTGGCTTTAGTGATGATGAACTACTTACAATGTTCCAATAGTAAATTATCCTTTCATCTTTGTATGCCTTTGCCCATGCTCTTCCCTTTGTCTATAACCCCCCTCCTGATGTGTCTCATGCCCTCTCTCTGTTTCTCACCTTCACCTGCCCAATAGTCTTGGAGTCCAAGCAACTGGATCTACTACTTCCACTTCCCTCTAATCACACCTGGTTCATATCTTAGTGAAGCATTGGGCTATTGTGTTAAGTTCTGGAAAACACTCAGGCTTGGGAATCAAACAGATCTGGGTCCAAATTATAACTCCACCACTCAATAGCTATGTGACCTTGGAAAGGTAGTGAATTTTTCTCCCTAGAGAGAATACTATGAAGAGAAAAATTTTGGTTTAAAATGGGTTCTTTTATCCAGTGTCTGGAACAGAGCAGATACTCAGGCAGTTACCACATTGCCATTGTATATCAGGCTCCCCTAATAGATGGTGAGCTTCTCAAGTCATGAGCTCCACTTGGAAAGTCCAGGGATGCTCAATGTGTATCTATTAAGTGAGTAGGTGAGTTGATTATGTTTATTCATATTAAGATGCAAATGAATTACTTTCATACTACCTATTTCAGGGGCATTTTTATTCTTTACTTAAGGGTCATTGAAAGATATAAATATTTAATCCAAAGAAACAACTTTCTAGTGGAATTTTAGATAAGCTTTTGGAGTAAAAGAACCTGGGTTCTCACAAGTCCCAGAAATTAGACAGCTACCCCCTTTCAGATATTACTGAGTTTGTTCTTACCCATGCAGCTAACATTCATCTCTCAAATTATCCTGTCCTCTTCCCTACCAGGAATACACCTAACTGCTTGGTGCTCTGCCTCCCGTTAGAGGGTGGAAATACACCAGGATAATTAATCTACATGAAGCTTCCAAATACTGGGGCCTGAAGAGAGGACAACTAGGGTGAGGAGAGATAGAACACCCAGGTGTCCTGTAACCCCTGTCCCTCAAAAGCTATATGGTTTTGGCCAAGCCCCCTCCAGTCTCTGCGCTTTGCTTGGCCCATCTGCAAACTAAAGTGGCTCAATGAGACAGCTAATAATCTAAGATCCAAGGGGGACACCCTTGGTCCCAAGATGAGTCTGTGCCTTGATACATGAAAACATTTACAACATGGCCCATTTCTCAAAGGGCAATCACTGGAAAATTCAAAAGCTCAGAGTGCTAATAATGCTCCAGAGACTGCATCCTTCCAAGGGCCAGACTTACAGAGCAGCATCCCTGCTTCACTTGGCCTCAGGGCCTCTCTGGTCTTCTTTGTCTACCCTGATGACTCTGTCCAAGACTCCTGCTTTTCCTTCCTATCAAGCCACAGCCCTGCCTCCTTAGCCACTTCCCTGCTAGCAGACACTGTCCGTCTCCTCTCCTACACCTCTTTGTTCAGGCCCATTTCAGTCTTGCTAATTATTATTCAGTCCAAACACCTCTGTCATTCTGGCATTTTCATTGATTCAAATTAAGAGTCAGACTAATAATTAATGCAAACTGTCCCCTCATCCTCACCCTCTGACTGATGGATTTTCAGTGTCAAAACATTAACCTTTAGGTTTGGGACCTTGATGCATTCAAACCCCATAAGCACCTGATAAGCAAGCAAACTACAGAATCTTTCCTTAAATCAGCTCTTTCTAGCTCGCCAGCCCTTATTTGTCTATGCAAAAAGATATTTATCTTGGAAAAGAAAATAAACTTGTATTCACAAAGACACACAGAGAACCAAACAGGCCATTGTTACTGCAAAGGTGGAATTTGACAGCTATTTAGTAGTTCTTCCCCATGACAATAGGATCAAAGGTACTCAAGTGAACCCCCAGAAGAAACACCATGAGGTAATATGGAGACCCCCCATTAGGAATCCTGTCAAATCCAGGGAGTAGGACCACATTCCTCTGAGCATAAATGATATGCCTCAGTTATCTATTGCTGTATAACCAACACTGTAAACACTCATGGCTTAGAATGACAGCAATCACTTACTTGCTCACAATTATGCAACTGAAGTAGAGCTTGATGCAGAAGGCTTGTATCTGCTTCATGCAGCATTCACTGAGGTGGCTCAGTGGAAGAGGAAGTGGGATGAAGTATCCCCTTCCAAGATGGCTCATTCATATTCTGGCAAATTGGTGCTGTTTTTTAGTTGGAGCTCACCCAGAGCCATGGGGAGAGAAGGGAGCACTCCAAGAGTGTAGAAGAGGATGAACACCAATGTGCACATGATTATAAAGCCTCTGCTCACTTTACACTTGCTACCATTCCACTGGCTAAAGCTAGTCACATGGCAAATCTCAAATTCAGTGTGAGAGGGGACTCCACAAAAAAGTAAGCCACATTATGTTGTGTGGTTCATGGGGAGGAGAGTGATACATAATAGGCTACCACAGAAGGTGATTAAGGTTGATATGCTAATATGAGCTTTCTTTAAATATAAGGACACATCTTATCATTTGAATGGGATCTTTTTATCAATTATTGTGCAACCATCTCTTTTACACAAGAAAAAAAGGTAGGACCACATTCATTCTTTTGAGTTTTCTTGCTTATAGGACTAAGGAGTCTAAAGATTGCCAAGATCCATTTTGATTCAAATGTGTCTTAACTCAGTGGCTCTATTCTTTTCTCTCAAATTTCCCATCAGCTCCTACCCAAGGATATCTTTCTCATGCTAAAGCCTCAAGATACAGAGGAGATTAAACTTGCTGGGTGTTTGAATTAAAAACAGAAGCCTCTTAATGTATGGCCTCAATGAGCTGGAAGGAAGCCAACCCCTCATCTAAGAGATGGAGAAGCTGAGGATTCCTCCTTGGGGAGAAATGGGGAAGGGACCAGCTTTAAATAGCTAGAGATGAAGTCACAGAGATGAGATGCTACCCCTGGGTACCAACCATTCTCCTGGGCTTTTCATATGACTGAAGTATGGATTCTCCTAAAAGCCAAGAAAATTACACAAAATCAAATAGAGCAAATGTAATGTCATAACAATTAGCAATGAGAACAAAAAGCTAGACGGTGAGCTTGATGATTTGTAAATAGCATCCTGAATCCTCATTCTGAGGATACTCTTGTGTTTTGAGTGAATAAGAGCATCATTCATCTAAGGCTCTTGGAACAAATTAATTTTCCTTAGTGGGTACAGTTAGATACTCATAGAACTAAGATGTGAATGGTACCCCTTTTGCTGCTTGAAATGGTTAATTGGTGTCCCTGATAAGGGCAGATTTCATAGCAAACTTAGCCCCTAACCTTTAGTAACAAAGTGCAGATCCCTATTAGGAGTAATGACCCCATGAAAGGTAGGTCCTAGGGTACTTACAAGATAAAGAGCAATTTCATAGTTCTCATGGTGAGTCTTTTCTCAATAGCTCATAACATTGAAACTCTCCTTTTTCAACAGGTAATGTAAATCCCAGCCTCTTTTTGCACAGTGGTAGCCCTAGGATTGTTATTTGGCACAAGGTGACCTAAACAACCCCAGTTCTTGTTCCTCATAGGAACCAGAGAGAACTGGGACTCTCTTATTTCCACCAGGATAAAAGAACTGGATTTTTGTGTATAAATTTTAAAAAAATGACTGAATATAGTGATCGCCCTTGGGTGAGATCTTAGGCTCTCTACAGTCATACCCTGTTTCACCCCTGGGCTACTTACCATCAGTTTTTCCTGTGTCTTTATCCTCAATTTGGGGAAAACTGATGGCTTCAGCGTGATTGAAGGAAGGGCTGCCACATTCACCAAGTTGCATGCTTCATACAATAGTGGGAGCAGATATCAACATACCTGTATGACCTCTCCATCCATCCATCCATCCATTGAGCTTGTATTTACTAGCAAGAGTTAAGTTCAAGGTGATATATTTAAGAACGTGAAGACACACTTATAATCCAGTTGAGTAGAACACCAGAGGAAGTGAAAATTTACATGGAGACCACAGTTTTTAAATGTAGCACATAATATGCAGAATAGGATTAATTGCCAAAGAAGTGATTCAGATCATGAGCACTGGTGTTTAGAAGAAGATGAGGACTGGAGGGGGTCAAGAAAGGGTCATGGACTCAGCCAGACTCGTCTGCATCTTCCTTACCTTGAATTCTCCCCCCACAGTCTGGCACAGTTTAATATCACTACTTTCCAAATGAGATATTTGGGAGTCAGAAATTTAAGTGGCTTTGCACAAACCCAAGTAGTTTGCACATAGTGGGTGAGGAATTAGAGAGAAAGTCTGTTTGGATCCAAAATCACTTCTGTCCATTATACCATGCTGATTCCTAGAGATAAATGTCAAATGCCCTCTTAGCTGTTGCATGATCCAACCTTTGGAGGATTCTTGTATTTGTAAACACAATGAGACATGTGTTTGGGAATAAACTCTGGTGGCCTCAGGCCACGTTTTGCTATTAAGTATAATAGGCTAGGCCCTTGCTACTCAAAGCTGGTCCGTGGACC
The DNA here is from genome assembly GCA_004027655.1 of Graphiurus murinus. Taxonomy (NCBI): domain Eukaryota; kingdom Metazoa; phylum Chordata; class Mammalia; order Rodentia; family Gliridae; genus Graphiurus; species Graphiurus murinus. The sequence goes on along the minus strand of PVLC010004994.1, from coordinate 74,574 downwards.
AGTAACTCTCAGGAACTAGTTAGAAGTTCAAAATCTCAGGCTGTCAAAGACCTCCTGAATGAGCATCTGCATTTTAGCAAGATCCCTGAGTGACTCATATGCACATTAACATTTGAGAATCACTGCTTTCGAAGACATATGGGTATATCTCAATTTTAATAAACTTAAAGTAGCACATCAAGATCCAACTTAAAGCAAAAGAGAAATTTGAAGGTAATTCTGTGCTTTAATTCACCACTTGGTTCTGTTGAGTCTTGATTGTCCTTGTGGCATTCAAAATATGATGCCAGGTGCAACATCTCAGGAGTGTATCTTGCATTTACATTCATATCTGGGCAGAGATGTTCATCTACTGGCGGGCAGGAGGCTGAAGTTATACACAGAAGAAATATCCTGCAAAAAGGAGAGGAAGAAGGATAATATATGCTGAGGGGGTTTGGAACCCTGGATGGAAAGAGGGTCTGTGTGCTCCTGTGTGGGAGCCAGACTACAGTTCTTGTGGATTGAGGAAACTCCCCCCTCCTGCTTTGCTTTGACAACCTCCAGGAAACAGTTGGCCCTCAGAGACAAGGCAGCAGGCCCCCATCTTTAACTTTTTTTCAGGCAGGGTAATGCTACACAGAGCACTTCACTCCCAGGAAGCATCTCACAGGAAGATCTATATCCCCTAGGTTCATTTCTAGAAGCAGGGGCTGGCTTGGTCCAGCTCAGCCTGGTTGCACCAAATAGCAGAATTTTCTTCCTTACTTCTCTATGTGCTTCAGGGTGTTCTTCCAGAACACCACCATCACAGTGGTCCTGTGTTTATAGGTGATGATTTTCCATATGTGAGCTTCTTCCCTCTCTCCCTCCATGCTCTTCTCTTGGGCTTCTCCTGATCTTGCTTCTAAGTGTCTCTTTCTCATCTGCCCTTGTCTGATTTTGGCCTGCTAGGGTTCTCTCTCCACCTCTTTTCCCTATTCTGTTCCCATCAGTCCCTCTAGTCCATTCTCTGGAGCAGTTTCTGCCTTTCCTGTTTTGGAGCCATTGGGAAGGGTCCCCAGTTCAGTTGCACCCCTGTACTTGCCAGGCTGGCCTCCAGCCTTACTGATGTGGAGACTTTGCAATTCGATCAGCTGCTGTGTGAGTGTTTTCCATGCACAGGTCAATATTCCAGAAAAACTCAGGGAGGGAGGATTGGGCCAAGGAGACTGATCAAGAGGGGGCTTTCAGGAAATGTTTGGATTTGAACAAGAGGTTCGGAGGCATCTTCGTATCTTCTTCAGCATTGCAGAGCTCCTTTAGCCTCTGGTTCTTCCGAGCCTGGTGTCTTGTCTCCCTCAATCTCTCCTCTTGTCTCTTTGTTTCCTGTTAGGTCTCTCCTTATTGTTATCATGGTTCTGTCTGTCTTCTCTCATTTTCTTCCTTTATTTGTTCTTTGCATGTCACACTCCATTTGTCTCTGCCTCTGTCTTTCTCAGCCAGTTTTTGTCTCTCTTCATGTCCTCTCATTATCTCTGTAATTTCTGTCTCTGTGTACTTCAGTTATTTGTTCTGTGGTGTATGTGTGTCTCTCTGTCTCTCTTTTATCCTGTGTGAAGCATGTGACTGTGTTCCCTCTGTGTGAAAGTCACCCTCCATGTTTTTCTGTGTTTGCATGTTTGTCTGTGTCTTGCTCTCTCCTCTCTGTCCTCTCTGAGTTTCATGGTCAATGAACCACTCTGTGGCAGGATGTCTTCCCATGCCATGGCCTCTACACTTGACCTCCCTGTGCAGTTTGCTGTCAGTATTGAACTCAGGATCCTGCCCTGCCAGCTTCCAGTGGGTAGCTCTGGGCCTCTGCCTGGTGGTTCTTCAGTGGGTGCTTGGTGCTCACAGTTGCTCTGTTGTACAGACCCTTTCCATGCTGCAAGGGCAGTGAACTTGGAGGACCAATGGCTCTCCTGGGAATCCAGTGCAGAAGCCCAATTCTACTTGGAAGAACAGAAATCATACATGCATACCACACACTCACATTCAGACAAAAACATGCTCACTTATATGCATTTCAGTAGATACAATGGCAAATCACTCATATCCACCATTGAGGAAGGACTTGCTGTCCAGCTGCTGGGATTGCCACACTGGCCTTAGCAGGAGAGAGTCTCACCTCTTCCTGGGGTTTCCATATACAGAGAGTGATTGATGCAGAATTACAAAGGCTTGATAATCTCTACCATCTCCAAAAGACCAATGTAGCCCCATAGCTCCCCATGGAGTTGGTCAGGTCCATTAAGCCTTCTTCCCAGCAGTCAGCCTGCTCCATCTGCCTACTCCTGCTCCCCTCCCCTCATTTCCCCAGGTGTTGATCCCAAGGTCTGCCCTTAATCAACTTTCCACATGCTAAGCTCAGTTTCAAAGTTTGCTCCCTGGGAAACTCAGCTGGTGACACTCATACTTATATTCTCTCTTTCTTTCTTTAGGCACGCACTCTTAACCCAATTTTCTTACCTTGCTGATATAGAAATCTACCTTTTTCCTTGGACCTGTCCTGTGTGATGTATTGAAGCCTTTTCCCTCAGGCAATGGCCTCACGCCTGTGCTCCCTGTCCTCACAGGCCCTGGCCACTCCTTTAGACCTTGTCATTTTCTCTCAGATTGTGTTGGACTCTTTGGTAGTTTCCTACATGACACTTTCTTTATCAGCACAGTGGAAAGAACACAGATTTAGGAGGGGAGAGGCTCAGTCTAAAGTCCCTATTCTATAACTAACCAGTTATGGGACCTCCTGAAAACTGTTCACATACCCTGCGCCTCGGTTTCCTGCTCTGTGAAGGGAGTTTCTGTGAAGTCTACCTAACGGCATGAGAGATGGCACCTGTGTTTGTGCCCTGTCGTGTTGTATAATCTTAGTCTTTTTAAACATATCATATGGGCTATTTATACCATGTAGCAATTTCCTCCCTTTATTCTCTTTCTTAGTCTTTTGCTTTTGGTTTTCTGATTGTTCAAAGGGAATGGAACCCTCATCACCACAAGACACCTCAAAACAACAGCCATGTTTCTATTGACTGAGCCCCTACCATGACATTAGCTTTTAATGCCCCATTTGATTTCCACAGCCATCCCATGAAGATGGCTCAGTTATCCTCTCCTACAGACAGGAGCATAGAAATACATCAGGCTCAGAATTTATTTAAGATCACATGGTAAGTGAATCCTGATCCAAGATCCAGCCCTGGGATTGATCTGTTCAAAGCCCATCCCACACAAGGGGAGACAAGTCTCCCAGAGGCGGCAACTGGCACCATGGGATGGGATTGATCCACTGACGTGCATCTCAGAAATTCTAGTGCAGTGATGATGATCTTGTTACTTTCTTGAACTTGGTTCTAGTCTATTTACTACCCAGCAGTCAGGAATAAGCAAAAAAGGATCTGAGCTCAGGAACCCTGAGATTGAATTCAAGTTCTTCCTTATCCAATTGAAGGGACTTTTAAAAATCTCTTAAAAACCAAAGGTTTCCATTTTGTTAAATATCTGCATGATATCTGAATGCCCTACTGGGTCTCAAATGCAGGTAGCTATCTCACGGTAATACCTGCTAAAGGGTGTGTGGTGATCAGGTCACTGCTGTGGGCAGCGAGGGCTCAGTCCCACTGGGTCCTTTAGAACATACTGTAGAAATACCTTAGTCCTATTCCAAAACCCAAGGACAAGACAGACTATGTATGCACTGTTTTAGTCTGTTTTTTTGTTGCTGTAATAATACCCAAGGCTGAGGAATTTGTAAAGGAAAGAGGTCTATTTTGGTTCAAGTTCTGGAAGCTGCATGGCACCAGTATTTGCTTAACTTCTGGTGAGGGCCTTGTGCTGGGTTGTATCATGGCGAAGAAGCAGAAAAGGGAAGTGGGCACATGTGAAAGGCACACATGTGTGAGAGACGGAAGAAACAATAGGACGACTCACTTTATAACAACCTGCTCCCATGAGAACTGTTACGATCTGGCTGTGGAATGTTCCCCAGAAAAGCACATGTGTTGGCAATGCAGAATTGCTCAGAGGTAGCCGGGTGTGGTGGCACACCGCTTGTAATCCCAGCATTCGGGAGGCTGAGACCAGAGGATCTGGGTTCGCGGCCAGCCTCAGCTACCTAGTGAGGCACTCCGCAACTTAGTGAGACTCAGTTTCAAAATAAAGAATAAAAAATAGGGCTGGGAGTGTACCTCGGAGGTAGAATGCCCCTGAGTTCAATCCCCAGACCCGCAAATAAAAAAAAAAAAAGAATTGCTCAGAGATGAGATAATTGAATCATGAGGGCCCTGACCTCATCAGTGGATAAATCCATAATCCATGGCTGGATGAATAATTTGAATGGACTTTTGGATGGCAATTCTAGGTAGATAGGGTGTGGCTAGAGACAGTAGGTCACTGGGGGTGTGGACTTGGGAGCTTTATCTGTCCCTGGTCCCTTCATCCTCTCTCTCTCCTCTCTCTGCCTTTCTCTTTGCTTCTGGCTGCTCTGAACAGCTTTTCTCCACCACACTCTACTTTCATAATGTTTCTGCCTTGGAGCCAACCAACCATGTACTGAAACTCTGAAACCATGAGGCAAATAAACCTTTCCTCCTCTAAGTTGTTTTTGTAGGGTATTTTGGGCACAGCGATGAGAAATCCGATTAAAAGAAGAACTAACCCAGCCTCATGAGAAACATATCCACCCTTCTTAAAGGTCCCACCTCCCAACACAACTATACTGGGAACCAAATCCCAACATGAATTTTGTAGAGACAAACCATATTCAAACCACAGCATGCACCAACTTTCTGTTTGACATAGGTTGAGGGATATTTGCTGTGCCCAGTGTGTGGCATGGAGCCAGTGATCTCTCTTCAGTAGTAGATCTGCCTGACTTCTTTCATAAGAGTACGTTTGTGTAGAACTTTTGACTATTTCAAGAGCTTGTGTTTACATATCAGAAAACAATGCAGTCTGATTGTCATGAGTGCTGAACCTGGAGCCAGACTGCTGGGGTTCAGATCCCACCTCTGCTACTTACCAGCTGTGTGTCCTTGGGCAAATTCTTCAACCTCTCTGTACCTACATTTCTTAGGTGGAAAATGGGGATAATAATGGTACCTATCTTGTGGGTTGCTGTGACAAATAAAAGTATAGCATTTGAAGTAGCATCAAGCGCTCAGTGAGTAATGACTTATCATAGCCATATCCTTATGTTATGTTCTGGATGTGGGATGTCTCCCAGAGGTGGGGCACTGAGGGTGTGGCCTTGAGGAATCTACCTGTCCCTGGCTGTTTCTAGTCAGTCTCTCTCTCTCTCTCTCTCTCTCTCTCTCTCTCTCTCTCTCTCTCCCCTTCAGGTTGCCACAAGCTGAGCAGGCTTCCTCTTCTATATCCTGCCTTGGAGTCAGTAGGATATGGACTGAACCTCTGAAACTGCAAGCCCAAATAAAGTTCTCCTCCTCGAAGTTGTTTTTGTGAGGCATTTTGGTCACAGTAATGAAAAAGCTACATAACAAAACATAAGGAAAGTGAGTAGAGACTATGATTCCTCATTGAGAGCTGGAGAAACTGAGGCACATTAGCTATCAGTTGCTTACTTTAATTCCACCCTTGACTCTTTTGTCTCCCTCAGTCTCAGCCTGGTCTGCACCAGCACAGGCTGGCTTTGGCAGCTTGTATGCTACAGGCTCCTACACAGCTGGAACACCAGCATGTGCGTGTGTCCTCTGCACCCTGGCGCCTCCGAATGGCAGGCACTCAAGGGGAAAACAGCAAAGCTTCAGCATGAATGCACACAGCCAGCTCTGCCGCCACCATTCCAGGAGCTCTGGCTCATCGGGCAGCTGAGAAGCAGAGCTGTCGGGTTCTGGATGGCACACTCCATGCCCTCCCCTCCCTGTGTCAGACTTGGCAGGTGTCCCAGTTCATGCTCTCCCCCGCATGCAGATGGCATCTCTCTCAACACCTAAATCCTTACACCCCTCTCTCCTGCTCATGGCATCTTCTAGAGACCTAGGGGACACACAGGCAGCTTAGTTCTGATTACAGTTGGTACTGTTTTTCTGTCATGTCATAGGGGACAAGAGGCTTTCAATGAGAGATAGAGAGAGGGAGAATGCCTGAATAAAAAGACACAGAAGTGCATACACCAAAGGGTGGGGAGGAGGATCAAACTCCCCTGATCTGAAGCCCAGGGTGAGAAAGAGAGAAGACAATTATCACCTCTGTTTTTTGGCAAAGACCCTCAGCCATAGTGGGCTCCTGAAGCCCTGAGTAAATCTGACAGAGAGAGCCAGAGATGGGGGTCTGTGTGTGTGGCTATAATAAGGACACTGGTGTCATTAGTACAGAGGCAGAAGGAAGCACAAAGTGAACTCTCAGAGAGTGTTCTATTGATAGATCTCAATCGAACACAGGAAATGGCCCTGGCCACAAGGACACCATCAATATGAAGGCAGCCGTGGGGCTCGGATTGTGCAGCCTAGAGTGGGGGGTGACTCGGAATGCAGGACAGCATGGCGGGTCTTCTGCCACAAAGTAGAGACTGTAATCAACTCCATCTCTGTCTCAGCCCTGCCTTTGAATGGGGGAGAGCTATATCCTGCTTGATCTCCTGTTTGTCTGTCATTGATGGAGCAGGCACTGAAGGCCCTTGGCATCTGGCCTCGGGCTCCAGGGCTCCAGTCTAGAGAGGGAAATGAAACCATCTTTAGAGACGGCAGCTCCACAGCAGAGAGCATTGCAGAAGGGCCAGGATTTGCTCGTGAGATGTACAACTTCAGGGACATCAACCTCAAAGAGCAGGAAGCTTTGTGACAACACACAGTCACCTAATGTGTATGCTTCTAGAACGCAAAGCCTTTGACACACTGGTGTGCACTAAGAGGCCTCTATGAAAGACAAGTCACCCACCACCACCACCACCACCAATAGAGGCCTGGAGCCTGGATGGACTTGTTCAAGCATGCAGGTTGACACTTTGCAACATTCACAAAGAGCTGCACATTTGTCCTGGATGGGCTGCTGGACACAGCAGCTTGAGAATAGGCTTGTACTACCTAGGAGACCACTGGAGCCCAGGACTACTGGGCAACGACTATCTGGGACAGACAGGCAGGTGCAGAGGCCATCTGTGTCCAGCAGTTGTCCACTTGGGCAGGGCAAGAGGTGCCCTCTAATGGGGTGATCTGGGGGCTAGAGGAGAGTCCCTAAAACACCCCCATTCCCACTCCCACCTGCACATCACAGCATCTAAAATATTAACTTAAGAGAAATATTTCCCCTGACTTTTCAAAAAGAATTTCTTCCCTGCAGAACCCTTCACACTTCAAGGGGAGGAATTTTAGTAGGATGCTGCTCATATTAGCTGCCTTGATATCCAGGTCCTCTTAGAGCACTATGTTTGCAGTTAAGAGAATCGCTGGGGGAGGGGAGGGAAGCACGTAATGGGGAAGAATGTGGGGGTCTTGGCCATTCCTTAGACTTCCTTTCTGATGGCTTGAAGGCACTGGAGGAGAGTACAATGGCAGGTTCTAGAAGCACAGAGAGAAGGCTGTCTCCTAGCTTTGAACAGCACTGCCTTGGGTTGATGTGCCTTTAAGAGGGGCTTACGGATGCTCAGCAGATGGTCAGCTGTGCACTCAGGTTGTACTAGGTGACAAAGGCTCTCTATACATTTGGACACAAATTGCTCCTGGCTTCCCATTGTTGAAAGGAAGAGCTCATGGTCATTTCTTCCAGTGGGAGCATTCTTGTTTCCATGTGGCAGGGTATGCAGTGGGGAAGGTTGTTTAGACAAAGGCTGTTCCCCTTTATTCCTTGTTAACAGAATCTTAGTTTGTTCAGTGGAGTATGTTTAGGCTCCAGAGATAAATCATGATTAGTCCAAGGCAACAAGAATAATTCTGTTATCTTTCACAATTGACTGGTACCTTGTGACTCAGTTCGGAACAATGACATGTAAGAAGCTAGTGATGGAGGGACACTGGGAATTGCAGGCTCCTGGATAAAACAGAGGCCCACAGAAAATGAGGACTTTTACCCCTTCCTTGTTCTTGTTTTAAATGCTGACCTGTGTGGATGATGTCTAGGGCCCTAGCTGCCATCTTGAGATCATGAAGCAGCAAACCTGAGGATAAAGGTATCAGGCTGAGGACTGTGTGATTTGAGGGCCTTTGGTGGCCTTGTTAAGCTGCTGAACCAACCCTGCAATCACTTGCCTTCATACCACTTTTTAAATAAGCAATAGGCATATTTATGGCATAAGCCCCCGTTAGGCAGATTTTTCTGTTGCACTGAAGTATATCCTAACTGCTACTCTCTAGTGGTGATGGAAATTGGATACCAGGGGAGTTAATAAGTGGAAATGTGTACTATATCTGCCAGGTGAGAAATACAAATTGTTCTCTACTTAGGTGGGGCATTGAGTTTACCAATACCAAATATATTTGTATATGGATTAATTATCCATTGGCTTTCATTGTGAACAAGCCTAGAAGAGTAGAAATTTCATGGGACAGGTGTCTAGAGAGCAAAGTTTTGGTCTCAGTTCTTCAATCTGGGGCTGAAGTTCTCTCTCTTCATAGAGGAAACCAAAGGGATTGCAACAGACAAAGGATCTTCTGATACCATTTGAGCATTGGTCTAGGACAAATTTTCAGAACTTTTTTTTTTTTGGTGCTGTGGATTGAAGCCAGGGGCATTATACCTCCAAACTCCACCCCTAGCCCTATTTTATTTTTTATTTGGAAACAGGGTCTCACTAAATTGCTGAGACTGGCCTCGAATCTGTAATCCTCCTGTCTCAGCCTCCCAAATACTAGGATTACAGGTGTGTGCCACCATGCCTGGCAAAATTCATCTTTAAATAAAGTATCTTTTATGTTTTATTTTAGGGATAGAAGGAATGAACAAGAGAGTTTAAACAGATTTCTGCTATTTATTGAATAATTTAATGAATATAGTACATGTATATTATTTTAATTAATCCAGAGTAGAGAATTTAGAGAGCTTTAACCTCCCTAGTTTGAGTTTGTGTTGTGAAACCCTGACTTAGATGACTCTCTAAGATTTCTTCCAGTACTGACATTCTGGTTCTAAGCAGAAAATGTGTTGGGAGTACTTTGCCAATACACAGAGCCAAAATGGCGGCCTCTGCTGGTGGTGTTCTAGTTTCAGGGAGCCAGGACAGAAGCCCTGAGAACAGGAACTGGCATGGCACCCCGGATTCCGGCTTGTTGTTCAAGCCCACACTGATGTTCTAGGTCAGGGAGCTATTTGGCAACACCATACCTCACTTGTGACCTTGAATGGAAATCTAAGCATATTGTTATATGGAAATAAAGCAGAAAGCTCCAATTTAGGAAGCCTGTCAGGTCCTGGCCTGTGGAGAGACATTTCTGATGCCCTTATAATTCTTGTTTGGGTAGAACAATATAAATGGCTGAGAGTCAGATTGTCAAATAATAGAGGACTATATATTGAGCATCACTCTAGGCTCAGTGCTGTATGAAGACATGACTCTCTTTTTCTAGAATGTCTGTAATACCCATAGTCTAGAGAAGATATTACAAGAGACAAAATTCCATTTTCTGGACAGAAGGAAAGCACAAGTTATGTAAATACACAGGCATAATTATTTTCCTCTGAAGTGGGCCTGCTCTCTGATTGGATTAAATCAGACATGATTAGCTCGTCTCAATGACTGTTGAGGCTTCTTCCTTTCCGGGTGGACTCAGAGAGCCTCTTAGACTAAATTTTCTTAACACACACCGCAGCTGGGTTCTGAAAATGGAGGCTGATATCCCTTGTGTACTCTCAAAATATCCTAGGAGTATCTTTTTTCCCAGAAAGCCAAGAATCCAACACATCATGATTTTTCCTCACAGAGCCCCTGTAGTCAACCAATCTGGGTCCCAGTGAATTAGCTGTACTACTCATTCCAGGGCAGCCTGATAGAAAATATTCTATCTGTCCTGCTATATGTTAGTTTGCAAAGTTTGAGTATGTTTCCTAAAGGTTCACATGCTGAAAGCTTGGTCCCCAGTGTAACAATACTGACGTGGTGGAGTCTTTACAAGACAATTAGGCCACGTGGGCACCACCTATGGAAGGGATCGATGTGGTTCTCAAAAGAGTGGGTTAGTTCCCTCAAAAGTGGACCATTATGAAAAATGAACCCAGCTCCTTCCTGGTCGCTCTCTTGCTTACACGCATGCCCTTTCTGCATGTGGCGATTTCCCTTTCCACTTCTCTGCCATGTTGTGACAGAGCTGAACACCAGGGCCATACTGTTTGGACTTTCTATCCACCATAATCTTATAAGCCAAACAAAATGCTTTTCTTTATACCATACTCACTGTCAGGAATTTTGTTATAGCAGCACAAAACAGACTAAGTCAGCTAGTCTGACTTTCAGTCAGGAGATGGAGCAAGAATACATGGCTGGCTGAATTAACATGTGTCTTTTGTGTGAGGAGGCAATGTATATTTTGGGAAGTGAGTATTGGGGATTGAACCAAGGGGCATTATACCTCTGAGCTACACCCCTCAGCCCTTTTTATTTTTTATTTTGAAACAGGGTCCTACTAAGTTGCTAAGGTTCTCGCTAAGTTACTGAGGCTGACCTCAAACCTATGATCCTCATGTATCAGCCTCCCAAGTACTAGGATTACAGGTGTGCACCACCACACCTGGGTGAAGTGATGTCTTAAGAAGAAAAGGAAGCTAAAGCAGAAATAGAGCTAAACTCAAAGCACACTGAGAGGAACAGAAGGTGACATGCTATTATTCCATGTTGAAAAACACTGCTTAATAAGGAAACTAGTTCCAAGGAAAGCAAAATGAGACAGAGAAAAGGAGATTGATTCTAAATTTGGCCTCCTAGGTACAGGCAAAGCGTTATATTTATGAGGTCTATGAGCTAATTGACTTCTTTTTTCATTAAAAAAATGATGAGTCAGCTGGGCGTGGTGGCGCACGCTTGTAATCCCAGCATTCGGGAGGCTGAGACCGGAGGATCCGGGTTCGTGGCCAGCCTCAGCTACCTAGTGAGGCACTCCGCAACTTAGTGAGACTCGGTTTCAAAATAAAGAATAAAAAAAAATAGGGCTGGGGGTGTAGCTCGGAGGTAGAATGCCCCTGAGTTCAACCCCCAGTACCGCAAAAAAAAAAAAAAAATGATGAGTCAAGTGGACCACAGATGTGGTACAGAAAGTCTAGCTTCTTTAGCAGGGACACAGGTAACAAGGCAAGTCCTAGCCTTGTAAGGAAGATCAACTAAATCCTCAACCAAAAAAGTAGGCTCAGATACTGAGAAAAAATGATGGTAATAAAAGTTTGTGGAAGTATGGTGTGCTTCACAGTTTCTAAAACATAGTTAGCTCTCAAAAGCACACAAGATGCACTCCAAATATGGTCTCAATGTTTCAGAGCACTATGGGACTATTATATTTTTTATCTGAGTACTGTTACATTTATCAATGCAATCTAGGGTGGCACTGGGTCTTGGGAGCATCTCATTCTGAAGAACTCCGTTGCCATAAGATTTCTATAAAGTTGGTAGGTCAAATGTTATTTATTATTACTTCCATCTGATTATGAAGAAATGCTCAAGGACACAAAGCTGATAAGTGGTAGAAATGGAACACAAAATATCTGAGCTCACCCTCTTCCTTTTACAGTATCATCCAATTACCTATTCAGTTTTCCCTTCCCTCCCTTCCTTCCTTCCTTCCTTCCTTCCTTCCTTCCTTCCTTCCTTCCTTCCTTCCTTCCTTCCTTTCTTTCTTCCTTCTTTCCATCTTCTTTTCTGTTATATTTATTCATATATCTATCTCTTCTTCTGATTAAGAAACATACCTTGGGCTAATTTATGTAACAGACAATGTTTTGCTTTCTAGAGATAAACAATTTAGCTTTAGTACTTAAGTTTCCCCAGGAAAATGAGGATTCACTGGAATTTATATCCAAATTACTCAGGGTTCTCCAGAGAACCAAAACTAGTAGGATATGTGGCTGTCTGTCTGTCTATCTATCTATCTATCTATCTATCTATCTATCTATCTATCTATCTATCTATCTAGGAAAAATAAAGACAAAGCTAAAAATAGAGATGATAGATAGATAGATAGATAGATAGATAGATAGATAGATAGATAGATAAACAGACAGTTTTATATTAATCACACAATGATGGAGGCTGAAAAGTTTAAAATCTACAGGGCAGGTTAGCAGGGTGAAGACCCATAAAAGAGCTAATGTTCTGGCAAAATTCCATTTTACTTGGTGGAGATCAATGTTTTGTTCCAGTTAGGCATGCAACTGATCAGAGTGGCCCACCCATATTAGGGAGGGCCATCTATCTGCTTTAGTCAGATTCCACCAATTCAAGTTTTAATCTCATCCAAAAATACACTCACAAAAGCATCCACAATAATGGGATAATCTCTAAATAATAATAATAATAATAATAATAATAATAATAATAATAATAATAATAATCTCTAAATTCCAACAATGTGTGTTCTTACCAACGAATCTGCAGGATCAGTTTCCTTCAGGTGTTTCTGGTGATACCCACAGAAAGCCTTGATGGTATATGGGAAAAAATTCACTCAGGTTTTGTAATTTTGGCATCTTGGCAGAAAGCCACCATCAGCCAACCACTTGAAAAGAGGGGGTCCTCCTCCTACACCCAGCTCCAGGGCTTCCCAGAAGGCACAATTCCCCCGAGAGCCATGGTCATACCCAAAGATCCACCCACAGCAGTTCTTTCTTAAGAGAACCAACCTTGAACTCTTGGGGTGCCAACGTTGCATTGAGATCTGAGATGAAGTGATATGGGGAAAGAATGACTTCACCTCCAGATGTGGGTGACTCATAATACTTTGTGTTCTGGGTAGCTTCACTGGTGACCATCTCACATACTCTTATAATGAAATAAGCTTTTCTCATGTCAATTTTTACCCAGACTAACCAATTTCATGTAACACATATTACCACAAACCTCAAAAAGGCACTATAAACTCCCATCAAGAATTCCTAGAAAGATTGTTACTTGCTTTCTGAAAAAACTATTTCATATCTGGGCATGATGGTACATGCCTGTAATCCCAATACTTGGGGGGGGGGGAATCACAGGTTTGAGGCCAACTGCAGCAACATAGTGAAACTCAGCAACCTAGGGAGACCATGTTTCAAAAGCAAAAAGTAAAAAGGGCTAGGGTTGTAGCTTGAAGATAGAATGACCCTGGGCACAATCCTCAGTACTACAAAAACAAAATTAAGCAAAACTATTTCATTTTCTCTTCTCTTTCTTCAAACCAACATTTCCTTCAGTCTTTACTCATTCCACTTTTTGTTGAGAATGGAAATAAGAACATAAAATATCCGTAATTTTAACTCTAGACCAATAAATTGACCTGCTCTGATTTCCACGTTACCAAGTTACCAAATGCAATGGACTCTCTCCATACTCCATTTTTCTGGTTCTCTCAGAAACATTACACACAGCTGGCCTCTCCTTGCTTCTTAAAATATTTCCATTTCAGCTTCCATGCCCCAACTTTCGCTTTCTGTCCTCTATTCAACTTCTATGAAGAAAATTCCAAGACTTAGTTCCACATAGTCTTCTCTTCTTTATTTATGCCCACACTCCTTAGGTGATCTTGTCAACCTCATGACCTTAAGGGTTGAACCATCTATATTCCAGACATATCTCCAACCCAGACCTCTTTCCTGAGCTCTAGGATCATATATCAACCTGTCTCCAAGAAGCAGACTGGATTAGATGTGCAAGAGATTTCATGGGGGGAAACACCTATGAATAAAACAGGCCAGAAGCAGGCAGGATGAGCCTCCAGATGGCAATATGTATCTGATGTCATGGAAAGAGAGGAGGAAGGAAGGAGACTTGGGTAGGAAGAGTCTCAGACTGCAGCATGGTTCCAGAAAATGTTCAGCCAGGTTGCCAGAGAGTCCTTGAGCCAGATGCCTGCCAGAGGAATCTCTATATCCTGTAGGAGTGGGTCTGCCTTAGTACCCCTTTTGTTCTCAGTCAGAGCCTGGGAGCCACTTTGGGGGAATGTGGCTTTAGTGTGAAGGGTAAAAGCTGGTTCCATAAGTCAGTTTTGCCACCTGCAGCAAGATATCTAAGTGGCACATCATCATGGCCCCAATATTAATTAACTTTTCTTCTTGGACTTTTAGTAGACATCTCAAACTTAACATAGAAAATAAAGGGACTCTTATCTGTCCTCATCACATAGGTATTCCTCTTAAATTTTTACCATCTTGGTAAATTATCTCACTTTCTTCCAGATGCTAAATCCAAAAACTCGGAATTCATCCATCATATTACGCCCCATTCCCTACATCCAGTCTATAAATAAGTCCTGCTGGATTTACCTCTAAAATCTCAAATCCACTTCCTTCTCCCCATCTTCGATGTTACCATCTTATTTCAAGCCTCCATTACCTCTATGCACCTTTCTAAATAACCTTTCCACTCTCATTCTTGCCATCCTATAGCCAATTCTTCACAAAAACCAAAGCTGTGCTTCATAAAATCATTTAGAACACATCACAAACATTTGTTTCAGTGGCCCACCGATCTAATCATACAAAATTACAAGCATATCACCTCACTCTGAAACACCCTAGGTGATGAGGTCCTGCCCACTTCTCCATGCTCATTGAGATCTATTTCTCAGAAATGCTCCCACCCACCCCAGTGCCTTTGCATCCCTTTACTGACATCTTCACATCACTCTTTTCTCCTAATTTTTAAGAGATCATCTTGCTAAAAAAATGCCTTCTCAGACAGCCTTTTCTGACCAACATTTTAAAAGGACAAGTTGCACATTAGCAAATAATAATGGTTATCTCCTTCACAGTCTATATCATGCTCTGCAATTGCCTTCTCTATTCATCTTATGTGAATCTAAGCTCCAAGAGAACAGGGACCTTGTCTGTCTCACTTAGTCCTATTTCCCCATTGCCTACCACAGACCTACAAATACTAGTAGGGGTATATTGATGATTTATTGACTATTAAATGAGTGAATCTTTTTTTCATAAGGCCTCAAAACTGTCCTTCAGATTTTATCAGTGGATGTTTTATGTAGAATGTATTTTGCTGCATATAACAGTGGCTTACCAAATCATGATTTGTTTTTATTTTTCATGGACCAAGAAATCCAGATGTGGTCACTCAGTCTAAGAATATACTGTGGTTCCATCATGCTGCAGCTTAGAGAAGAGGCTCCTGCATGCTCTCTTTTAGCTGAGTGGGTGGCTTTTTCATTCTCATGCTTCTTGTTTCATGGTCACAAGCTAGCTGCTCTGCCAACAGTATAACTAACATCTATATATCCAGTAGAAAAAAGGGGGAAACCAAAGATTAAACATGTAAGTTGAATGAACTCCTCATTAAGGAGCTATCATAGGTTGAGTTCCCCCCAATTCAGACTCCAAGAGGGAGATTAATGTGCAGGAGGTTCATTAGGGAGTGCTCTCAAGATCAGCACCTACAGAAGGGAGGGGAGAGAAGCAGGAGTGGGCAGAGGGAGACGTTGGGCCATGATGCCATTTTAAGGAAGGTCTCAGCAAATGCCATTGGAAGCTCTGGAGCTTGGATGGCCCTTCCGAGCTGACCCAAATCAGGATGAAGGGGCCAGCTATTATCTCGTCTTAGCATTCTCATTGCTATAATCCAAAATTACCTGGTCACACAACTTAGAGGAAGGAATATTTATTTGCTTATAGTTTTTTGGAGATTCTGAGTTCAGTCCATGTGAGGCCAGGGTCAGGAGCTCAAGACATGGTGGCAGAAAGTGGAGAGAGGGAGAGCACGTGGGCTCTATACCTCACAGCACAGAGGCCAGAAGCAGAGAGAGAAAGAGGAGGAGAGAACCTGATATAATCCCCAAGGCCATACACTCCCCAGAGACCCCCTCCTCAGCAACCAAGCCCCACTTCCAGCATTGCTCCCTTGTTTCTTTGAGGGTTAGTGAGACATTCTAAATCTCAACCATTATATCCCCCATATTTCTGAGTCATCAAAGGCCAACAAAAAGATGATTTCTTCAGAGGAGACAATCCATGTTGATATTGACAGCCAAGAGATGTCTGCCAGCAGTGTTCTCAACAGCTGAAGGGACAATGACTTCATTCTTAAAGGGAGATCTGGATGACACATCATAGAGTTGACTACACAAACTTTCTTGGAGGCCCCATGTACTATGACTTATATCTCAGGGATCAGAGCTGTGGCATATAGCTATCTTTAGCTGCAAGATAACTATAAAGTGTAGATTTGAGCTGGGCACATTGCTACCCCAAGCACAACAAAGATTTTGTTAATAAGAAAGAGGGAGAGAACAGTTACAGTGTTGAGCTAGGCCACCAGCAGCCTCTGCCATGATGCTCCTCCTCACTCCCTTGTCTCTTGTCTCTCTGCTAGCCTAGTGTTTTAGCATTAAGATAAAACAAACAAACAAAGCAAACACTTAATCAAAACAAACAAACATGAATAAATCTTCATCCTCCTTCATTAGCTAATAAACAAAAGCGTATAAGAAATCTCATTACAAAGGCACATAAAAATTCATGCAGAAAAGACCTCACAAGGAAGGTGGTTGCCACCACGCAAAAGTTTTTGATCTTCACTGGGGCCCGCTGAGCCAAGATGAAGAGATGCCCTTGGGAAGCTCACAATTATAGTGAAGAAACAGATTAATGTAAGATAACCTGATATGAGATGATGCCCCAAAGTAGAGGGGAGGGAAAGTTCTAGAGACAAAGTAGACTGAAAGGATGAGTATCTGGTTTATGTCAAGGAGTCAGGGAAGGCTCCAGAAACAAAGAGAGATCTTATTTTATTCTTTTGGTAATGGGGGTTGAATCCAGGGACATTCTACCTCCAAGATATACCCCAGCCCTTTTTTATTTTTTATTTTGAAACAGGATGTCACTAAGTTGTTGAGGCTGGCCTCCAACCCACTATTCTCCTGTCTCAGCCTCCCAAATACTTGGATTATAGGCATGTGCCACTGCACCTGGCTTGTAGATATTGTCTTAAGGAGAGAAGAGTAATCTTTTTCCAGGAGCCAAAGGGAGAGAGAGCTGGACAGTAGACAGTATTCAATCCAAGTTGGAGAGCCCAAACACTGGACAGCCAGAATTTAAGTATGGGGGAGACGGTGTGGGAAAGGGTCAGGTACTTGTAGCCAAAAGAGTGCTGGCCAAGGAGCTAAGGTCATTTTCCTGGATCTCTGTTTCTCTGCCCAGGTCCAGCCCCAGAGGTGCTCTTCTGAGTGGGTCTCGAAACTAAGGGAAGTGTGGCCTCTGACAGGACTGCTGGACAGAGAGGAAGGAAGGAGGTCTGCAGCCAGTGGCAGGTGGGTAATGACTACGAATGGATTAATTTCTATAGACAGCCCTTTTACAATTGTCTAGACAAGAAATAGAGAAGGGAGCTCATTGGAAAACATCAATTGTGCCCACGCACCCAGCTGCTCCAGCAACAGGAAAGCAGCAGCAGTTGAAGGTACTTAAGGCAGCCATGGCATGAAAGAAAAGGTTCTGGGTTTGAATTATAGGCATAGCATTTATTAAATGTATGCTCAAAACTTCTCTGAGCCTTGTTTCCCCCCTCTTTCAAGTGAGATGCTATGAACCCCATTGCCTATGTGCTCAGCTATTTATCCTCTTTGTCCTTTCTTACAAAGCTTCACTGTCATTCAGCAAGGCCATATGCTCCAAAGGAATTGGGTTCCAGTTCTGGCTCACAAGGTAGAGAGCTAATGATCCCTCTTAGGTATGGTGCTCCCATTGCCTTTGGTAGTAACTAGGCATGGGTGTACAATTTAACTCTGGCCAATGCTATGAGAAAGGAAGCCTTTGGAAGGCTTCTGGGGAAGATTTGGATGATAGAAATGCATGAAGATAAAAATCTCACTTTTTCTATTAGACTTTGTATTATCTGCAAATGAATTGCAGAAGTATAGCAGCCGTCTTGCCACCGTAAGGCAATTTTGCCAAGAACAAGACAATACACTAAGAATGTAGAGGAGCTGGGTGTGGTGTTGCACGCTTGTAATCCCAGCATTTGGGAGGCTGAGACCAGAGGATCCGGGTTCGAGGCCAGCCTCAGCTACATAGTGAGGCACTCCGCAACTTAGTGAGACCCTGTTTCAAAATAAAGAATAAAAAATAGGGCTAGGGGTGTAGCTCAGAGGTAGAATGCCCCTGAGTTCAATCCCCAGTACCAAAAAAAAAAAAAGAATGTAGAAGGCAGGTGGAAGGAACATGAGACTCAGAAGACCGGGATTGAACCACTGAATTAACCAACCCCAGAACAGTCCCAATTTGGACCTCCTTATTACATGAGAAAATAAATCCTTTGCTGTCTACATAAATTGCAGGTAGATTTTCTGTTATTTGAAGTTAAAGACAATCCAGTTAATGCAAAGAATATCTGCCACAGTAAGGAATAAACACAATGATATATGAAAGCATCAATACGCTGGGACCATAGTATATGTTTATTTGTTAGAATTCCATTTTGTTACAATTTTCTCAAAATCCCCACTATGCATGTAAAGGTTTTTTTGTTATTTGTTAATTGAAAATTTTTCTGTCTTTGGCTATGTCTGGGGGTCACCACCAATCTGGGCCATTGTCCAGCCAATTCAGTATTTGACCTGCTTCCCAACCACTTCCAACTATTGGCCCAAAAGTGGTCCCTAGCGTACATCTCTCAGCCAGAACCCACAACATAGGGCTGAGGGCATAAAGACAGAGCCTTTAATTTTTGGCATAAGGATTATTCCCCCAAGAAAGGATCAGGACATCTTAAAAGGCAGTGTATGTTTTTAGAAAATAGGATTTTGGAAAATTGAAATTGACTTTGTTTGGAAATTTGTCTCATGTCCACGTTAGGTACCTTCAAAAGAAGCCCAGAATTACAATTTCAGGATTCTTGCATTGCTTGTCCAATTTGGGAATTAGTTCAGACTTCAGATGAAACAATTGGACAGCACAAAAGCAATGCACAGTATAAATATTCTTATTTCCTAACTACTTGTCAGCTATTCCCAGTGAGTAAATATTTACACATTTTTCTCTCCCCCTGTGGAAAGCAATACTCACATATATGAACATAAATATTTTGGTGTATGTAAATATTTACTCACACGAGCAATATATTTCTTTTTCTAGTCTCCCTTGTAAGTTCTTTAATAACAGAACAATTCCTGCTTACAAATACATTCTGATATCACAATTCTCGTAGAATATTCTGCAAATGAGAGGCATTTTATGGTAATGGTTAATTGCTGGTTAGCCAGAACAGCTGGGCTCCAAAAGAACTCAGCACCCTTCTAGCTGTGTGACCTCGAGTAGCTTATTTAGTCTCTCTGAACCCTGAGTTTCTTCATCTGTAAGATGAAGATTATAATAGTATCTACCTTACAGGACTGTTGGTAGGATTAAATAATGCACATAAAGTGCTTTAGAGAAAATCTGGCACATTATAAACCTTAATACATAAATATTGAAACAAATATTTCTTTCATTCAGTCACTGGAAATAAATATACTATTTTCTTATATAGGGTTATGGATAAAAATATGTTTCTAAAAATCTTAATTTTATGTCTCTTTTTTAATCATTCAAGGATTTTCAAATGCTAACAAAAGTTTTCAGAATGAGAGGGCTAGTGATCATCATCTGTGTGTGTGTGTGTGTGTGTGTGTGTGTGGTGCTGGGGATTAAACCCAGAGGCATTCTACCTCCGAGGTACACCTCCAGTCCTTTTTATTTTTTGTTGTTGAAACAGGGTCTTGCTAGGTTGCTGAGAGCCTTGCTGTGTTGCTGAGGCTGTCCTTGAACCTGTGATCCTCCTGTCTCAGCCTTCCAAGAACTGGGATTACAGGCATGCATCACTATGCTTAGCTAGTGATCATCATTTTTAGGCATTTGGTTTTTTACCATGGCTTGTGCTATTTGCATTAAAAGGCAATATTGCATTTGATCATCACAGCAACCTTGTGAGGGAGATGATAGTACATCTCCATTCTCAAACTATGAAATGGAGGCTCTGTGAGGCTAATTGGCTTACTTTAAATTAAACAACTAGAAAATGGTGGAGTTGAGACTCAATCCTAGAACTTCTAGATGTGAAAGTCCTTGCCCCAAATCCTTATGCCACCTTGTTTTCAACATTTACATAGAGATATCCCCTGCAGGCAGGGCTAACGGATCTTTTTTGTCATAAAAATATGGTAAATTTCATTTTACTTTCTGGCCTCTGGAAAAATACACGCCATTGGCAAACCAACATTGCCTCATTTAGAGCCTTACCAGTATCCTGTTGTGAAAGGTAGTTGACTGGATAGTGCTGAGCATACATACATGCAACACCTGTTTTGTGTTAACTTGGAGTCTTCTCAGTTACTCTTGACAAACAGTCTCCGTGCCCCTGCTCTGCTCTTGCATTCATGTTGTGCAGCTCCTCCAGATGGTATGGTGAGTTGAAACCTTGGATTTCAGGTGTGCGATTCCTATTCTCAGGAAACCTCCAGAGACATCCTCTGAATGGACCTCCCTGTTACATGACTTAACGGTGCCTCTAAATCATGCCTTCTTAGTTTGAACCCTACTCTTGATCTTGACCACCAGGCCTTTCAGCAACAATCATTGCACCATGGCCAATAGCATTTTCCATGTTTCAGGCCCTCGTATCATTTTCTTCATATAATTATGACCCAGAGGTCAGTAAATTTTTGTTCTCGGTGCCTCCCCAATGACCCACAGCCATAAAGTTGCTGATTAGACAGTAGACTATGGAATAAAAATGTGACCAACAGTCACGTGGCTAGAGTCTACTTAGCCACCTAACCTGCCTTAGAAAGATGGCCTCTGACTCTTTTTCACCTTCCAAATCTCTGAGGACTGTATTGGATTGACAGAACCCTTGTTGTAAGGAAGTCTGTAAGATATAGCTTTTAACTTTCCAATATCTTCATTAGGAGATTCAACTGGAGTTTGAGAAAAGTTTTTCTAATTGTCCCAGCATGATTATTCCACAGAGATGCTCTGAATTTCTTTTATGAATTTTGGGATTTAGGACACACCTTCTTATTCCCTTGGGCCTACTCCCTTAGATGTAGCCCATATTCTACTTTGTGATAGTTACAAATGATATTTAGTTACTTAAAATGTACTTGTGAGCACCTACTATATGTCAGCCACAGTATTTGGTGCAGAAAACAGAAAGGAATAAGATTTGGTTCAAGTTTTCAAAAAGTGCACAGCCCTTAAAGGTAGATGAACAAGAATGTAAATGATAGGATCTAGAATGAGAAATGATGAAAGAGATGTGTATTGAGAATTCCATAGGAGTGGAGAAAAGTATCAAAAAGAGAGTTTATAACCATGCTAAAAAGGGGGTGTTAGAGAAAATAGAGAGAGAAATATGGAGTATATGTCTAAGGAAAAGCAGAGGCTGGTATGAAATTCGAAAGGCATTGCTTCAGGTTTATACTGTTGCTTAACAAATCATCCCAAAACTCAGTGGCTTAAAAAGACATATTAGGTGCTCATGATTCTGCAATCCAGGCTGGGATCAGCTGGGTGATTCTTCTGCTGATCTTGCCAATAATCATTCTTGTGGCTGAATTTAGCTGTTAGTTTGGTTGTAGGCTAGATTCAGCTGAGATATTTTTTTCTTTTTTGGTCCTGGAGATTGAATCCAAGGGCATTCTACCTCCTAACCATACCCTCAGCCTTATTTTTTTTTATTTTGAAGCAGGGTCTCGTTAGGTTCCTAAGGGTCTTTCTAAGTTGCTGAGGCTGACCTCAAACCCGCAATCCTTCCATCTCAGCCTCCAAAATACTGAGATTACAGGCATGTGCCACAATGCTTGACTTTCAGCTGATATTTTCTCTTTCCAAGTGCTCTTAGAGCCTCTCTGTCTTCACATAGTTGGTTCACGTGTTCTTCTTAGCAGGGTAGTCAGACTTCTTAAATGGTGACTCAGGCTCCCAAGAAAGTGAATGCTGAAGCTTCCATATCTTAAGTGTTAGGCTTGGAGCTGTGTCAGTTTCACCATCACTATAATCTGTTGGTTAAAGATAACCAGAGACCAGCCCAGAGTCAAGGAGAGGGAATTAGCAAGGGCATGAATTATTGGGAGATGTGGTTTATTTGGGCAGACATATGATTGACTGACTAGATGAAGTTGGGAGAGGCTCCTGGCAAAATAAATAATCTGAGCAAAAGCACAGGGTGATGAAAGCCCATGACGTTGGGGAGAGAGTTGAGCACATGAGAGTTGAGAGTGGGAGGGAGAGTATGTAGGCAGCAATGAGATAAAATGATGGTTTCCTCAAATACAACCCCATCATGATTCTTATCCTTTGTCTCATCTAACTTCCCCAAACTCAACCTGCTTCCTAGCAGTGCCTCCTGGTCTGTTGAACTTCCACCTGACCTGGTTCTTCTTGGATGTGTTAGCCAGGTTTTCATTGCTGTGACAAAGTACCTGAGAATATCAACTTAACAGGAAGAAAAGTTTCTTATAGATCATGGTGTTAGAGGTTTCAGTCCATGGTCATTTGGCCCCTTCCCTTTGGACCTGTGGGGAGGCAGAGCAACATGGGAAGGAAGTATGTGGTGGAGTGAGGCTGCCCACCTCAGGAAGGCCAAGAAACAAAGAGAGAGAAGGAGGTATCAATATCCTTTTCAAGGTACACAGCCAATGACTTCACTTCCTTCCACTAGGCTCCACCTCCTAAGGTTCTCCCACCTCCCAATGGCACCATGGGCTGGTGCATATGATCCTTTGGGAGACATCAAAGATCCAAATCATAACACTTGACCATATGAATATGATGGTTATGTCAGTGATTTCTAGCAGATCACAAAAGCCATTTTTCTTTCTTCCTTGGCACTCAGGTAGACTATGACTCTCAGTTTTTCTTGCAGTCAAATGTGGCTATGTTAACTGAGTTTTGGCCAGTAGAACATGGGCAGAAATGCTGATGTGCAATATTTCCAGGCCCAGACTATTAAGAACCTGTGGTTCAAATGTCCATGTTCTTTCCTCTGTCCACTTGGCTGGAAATAGAGACAACCTTTGGGGTCTGGTGTCGAAGATGTCAAAACTGCAGGGTGGAAGGCACCTGGGCTCTTGGATCACTGTATAGATTTGCTCAGCCCAAGTGGGTTCATCCATGCTGGCTTTTTATGTAAAAACAAAACATTTTTTGTTGTTGTTGTGATATACCCCTGAACTGGGAAGGTTTATAAGTTACAGCAGCTAGTATTACCTTTACTAACATGATGGGGAACCAAGGAGGCACAGAAGTCGTTAGCATCACCCTAAGAAATTGGGGGATTTGTGTAGAAAGAGATTGAGAAAATGGGCGAATAATAATTCAGTCAAAGGAGGGCTAACCACGTCTAGGGAGAATTCTTTGGATGAGGTAATGACAGCCTTCCTTTCCATGAGGCCAAATTTATATGGAGGAACATCTGGAACTCACTGCAGGTTGACTCATTGACACATTCCTATCTGAAACTAGATTTTACCTTCAGTTTCTTAAAGTGTCTTTGACAACTTATATCCTTGGAAATCCTCCATATGTAACCTACTTACAGGTAAGCAATATAGCTTGTTGGGCAAGTTAAAGGAACAGGATTTTATATTAACACACAAATGATTTATATTCAGTTCTCTACTACAATTTGATTCCTATAATCCCTCAAAATTGGGTGGTCAAACCTAATTTTTTTGCATGGGGAAGTCAAGGCTGAAGGGGAATTGACTGAACTAAGACTTCACAGTTAATAAGTTAGGTGCAGTGGTACATATCTGTAATCCCAGTACTTGTGAGGCTGAGACAGAAGAAATACAGGTTCTAGGACAGCCTCAGCAACTTAGTGAGACTGTGTTTCAAAATAAAAAATAAAATAGGGCTAGGGGTGTAGCATGGAGGTAGAACATCCCTGATTTCAATCTCCAGTACCACACACAAATTTTCTTTTCACAGTTAAGTAGAAGAGGCCTGAGACCCACATCTTCTAGCTCTAGGCCATTTGTAAGCAAATTATGCAGACCCTGTTGAGGCCACACCCATGCCCTCTAGACCAGCCTAAGTCCAGGGCAACCAGAGAAGCACACCCATCTCCTTCCCTCCCAGGACCTGCAGCACTTAGTTTTTCTACCCGAGGGGTATTCCAGCACCCGGGGAGCTTGCTTAATTTATCCCAGGCACAACATGGAACTGTGAGGGCATTGGCAGCCCAGGGGGTAATCCTCAAGCAATAGGGAATAGGAGGTAGGGGTAAATGCCCCAGTTTCCCCTTCCTTCAGGAATGTTCTGCATGGTTTCGCAGAGGATCCCAACAAGATGCATTCCTGATCCCTAGCAAATGTCTACAGCTCATTAGCACACACTGAATTGGCTTTCCTCCCTTCTCCAGATCAGTCTCCCAGCACCTTCATCTTTGCTTTGTAGGATTACCTCCCCAGTAAACTACCTGTGTCCAAGCCTAGTCTTAGGATCTGTTTTCAGGGGAACTCACACAAAGCAGTATCCTTGTTCTAGCGGAAGTCAGAAACCCTCAGGGGAAAATTGATTTTTTTTTTTCATTTGACCCTCTCTGAAATGGCCTCAGATAACCTTTCCTGGAAGGGAGTAAGGATAAAGCCCACGTGATACTCTTATCACAGACATGCCCTGTCAGATGCTCTGCTCTGTCATAGGCAGTTAGTGGCACCTGCCAGTCTGGACTCTCCTATGCATTGGTTACTTTACTCTGCTGCCCAGCTGGCACCAGGCACTAGACAAGCAGCCTTGGTCCCAGACAGCAGCAGATGCTGCCAGTTCACCAACTCCTGCCAGCAAATTGAGGGTGGGCACTGGGCAGCAGAGTTCGGTCACTTGCTCCGGCTGCCACAGTTCCCAGTCGTTCCTGTATCCTCTAGTCACCAGGGAGGCTGGGGTGATAGAGATGTCAGCTTGGCAGCGACTGCTCACTGAGACAAGTTTAGTGTGGCATGGTGCCACAGAGAGCAGCAGAGGGGCCTCAGCCAGATGCCAAAGGGCCCACAGGCCCGGATCTGACATGCTGAACCGTGGCAAGCCAGTTGTGCAAAGATGCCATCTGTGGGTTATTTATTTCCCAGAAGAGTTCTGTTTGTTTTTTCATTCATTCATTCATTCATTCATTCACTCATATAATATTTACGGATGGTCTTTATGTGCCTAGCATTGTGGTATGAATGAGGGATGCAGCAGCAAGGGGAGGGGATGTGATCTCTCCTTCGTTTGAATTTATAATATGAAACAGAGGCAGAACTTGATCAAATATTCAACATGTATAATTATATGGCAGCATGGGGCTTTCTTTCCCACATTTCTCATATCTGCTCTGTCTAGAGCCCAAACCCATAGAAAGACAGAGCATTCTAAAGGTAGAGAAAAGAGAGAGTTCTTTAGTATGATAAAAGCTCCACAGTTATGCCAGGATACAGGCAGCCATGCAGTCATTGATAAGAAAAGATAGCACGCAGAAATTCTGTCAACCATTCTAATTATGTTCTAATTATATTTGGCCTTCTCTGCAGGCCAAAGGAAGACAAGTCAGCAAGTGGTAACTCCTGGAGAGGGTGGTGGGAGCATTCTCTACAGGGAGGTACAATGGCTACCATAGCTCAAGTAGTACCCCTCTTCTTTTCCAAGTTCACCTCATCACTCACTGGCATCTCAGGGCTGATAAATATAGGCGGGTGGAATTCTAAACATGGGATTTTAATCTTTGGAGGGAGAGAGCTGGAGTGTAGGGCAGCTTATCTTTGCTAGAATCGAGGCTTGGGCTTCCTGCTTGTCTAGGAAAGGGCCAAATCCCAGCTCTGGTCATTGTTGGTCTCCAGGGCTATTCCAGCTCTGGTTCTTGCAGATGCTATTTGGAGCAGCTCCCAAGCCATTAAACCCTTCCTCCTGGGGAACTCCACAGCTGCTGGAGAGGAGGAGGAGAGGGGGTGGAACAGCCAGTTCAGATTCACTTCAAACCAGGAGTGGAACAATCCCTGTTACATTATTAATCCCTAGAGCCATGTAAAGTTTCATCTGTTTTCTCTCAAAGATTTTTATAAGCTACATTTTCCAAAAGCTGTGAGATCTGCAACCTAACAGTATCTTTCCCATGTGTGTGAAAATCCTGGGGTAACTCCTGCAGGTCTGAAAACAAGAGACATAAGTTCTAATCCTACTTTTGACACAATCCACTGTGTGACAAGGGGGTCCCTCTGGACCCCAATATCTGTATTGGTTGGCTATCATGTACAAAAATACCCAGTCTCAGCAACATATGACAATAACAAAAAGCATCACAGATCTGGGGGTCGGCTGGGATCTAGCTGATGTGGCCTGGGTTTGGCTTGGCTGAAATGCTTCAGGCTATAGTGGCTCCTCCTCAAAACCATGGGCTGCGCAAGTGTTTAAATATCCTTGTCCCTTCCTAAATTCATGCACTGGAAACTTAATCTCCAATGCAATAATGTTGGGAGGTGAGACATTGGGGGAGGTGTTTAGATCACAAAGGTTCCCTTCTCTCAAATGGATTAAAGTAGCTATCAAAAGCACTTGCAGGAGTGGGTTTGCTGTATTTTTGCTTTTCTGCCATGTGAGGACACAGAGTTTGTCCCTCTTGCTCTTCCACCTTCTGCCGTGTGAAAAGGCCTGTCCACACCAGAAGTCAGAGCCTTGCTCTTGTACTTCTTAGCCTCCAGAGCCATGAGAGAACTAGATCTCTCTTCATATATTACCCAGTTTCAGATATTGTGTTATAGTATCATAAACAGATGAGGATAACAATCATGTCTCATGCAATAGCAGAGGTACTGGGGGGAAGTGGAAATACATGAAGTCTCTTAAGGGTTAGGACTAGAACTAGCTGATGTTCCATTCCATTGGCCAAAGAAAGTCACTCGCCCTTGCTCCAAATCAAAGGGCAGGGGAAATATGCTCCCACCTAAGATACACCATGATCAGGTTGCGGCTGTGGTGGTAGTGGGGGTGAAGCATTGGGAACATTAAGTTGATCTACCATATTCTCCTCGCCTGTAACACAGGGAGATCCCCCAGATCACGTGGTTCCTCACAGCGTAAATATTCTTTAAGTATAAATAATGATGTAGAAAGAGAGCAATGTAAAAGATGTTCACAAGTAAACTCCAGCAAGAAATTAATCTGATCTGTCTTAATAAAATTTCTCTGAACATAAAAGCAAATTACAACCAAGGACAAAAACATGGTTCTTGGTATCTGCCCACTTCACCCAAATTGGGCAACTAATTTTCACAAGCTCAGCATATGTGGACATTTATATAAAAATGCAGGAGAGCCCTGATTCAAATCCCCACACCTGTCCTTACCTCCCTAATGCCAACAAGGTGAGTTAACTTGCAGCAGAGGTCGAGGGCTGAGCACCTCCCTATGTGTATGTGTTTTCTGCTTTGGAGGCAAAAGAAGCAGTTTCCTGCCAGAGAATATGCAATTAAAAAAAACAAATTATATCAGCAGGACTCTCTTTGCTGGAAGTGTGAACTTGATAGAAATCAGAAATGCAAATGGTATTCAAGTGCGGTTAAAACTTCCGCTTTCCAAAAGGGGGAAAAATTAATTGCTTTTATACTTACCGTAGTGATAAGCCGGAGGCACATGCTATACACAAGGAACAGCATCCAGAAACCTTCCAAAAGGAGGAGGGAAAGGAGGCAATAAATCTCCCCTAGAAAGCCTCATGTTCCTTGCTGCAGATGTGCACGGCATGTAATTTTTTAGCCATGCGGTTCAGGGACCTGCCAAGAACTTCAGCTTTAACTGACTTCTGTGAAGAAGACTTGAGAAGGCGATGTTTGGGAGAATTCTCATAAATGATAAAAGAAGAGCTTAGGCAGAGGGTAGTTGTCCAGAACCCCTTATTTGCTGAGGAAAAGTTATTAGTTTATGGATTTTTATTGCAAGGACATCTGCAGCTTCTCAACTTTATGGAACACATATGCTTGCAAGAATTCACCCCAATCCTCAAATCAGATCCACCTTTTCAGAGGGTGGCCCTTGCTGGGAATGGCCAGTGTGTATAGACTTCCATGAATGGGGTAACAATTTGGTCCAATTTGCCTGGGACAGTCTCAGTTTACTTCTGCTGCTCTTTATGTTATCTAATTAGCAACACCCTTCATTCTCAATGCCTCATCAGTACAATAGCTTTAAAAAACTGTTTGCAAGTATCTGCTTAAGATGAAGATACACATATCTCTTGATCCAGCAATTCCACTCCTAAGTCTCTACCCAACAGAAACACATGCATATATTTACTTAAAGAACACATATAAAATAGTCATCTTAGTAAAGAATCAGAAAAAAAATCAAATATCTATTTGCAAAAGAAGAGATAAATAAAGCACGACATACACAATGGAAGACTATACAGCAATGGGAATGAGCAAACTGTAATTAGAGGAACCGGCATGGATTAGTCTCACAAACAATACCCAGTGAAAGAAGTTAGACAAGCATACAGACAGCACAATTCCATTTATATAAAGTCAAATCCAGGTAGAATTAATGTATGCTGTTAAAAGTCAGTATATCAGTCACTGTTGGAAATAAGCAGAAAAGGGGAGGGAATCCAAGGGACTTCTGGAGTCATATTGTTTCTTGGTCTAGGTGCTGGTGGCACAGATGTGTGGAGTATGTAAAACTTCATGAAGCTGTGTATATGTGACTCATAAACTTTGTGGTATGTCTGTCTCAACCTTGTAAGAACAGAAAATAATATGGCCACAGAATCAACACTTCTACACACCACCTTTCAGTATCAGCAGCCCCATTTTTCCTCCAGCATTCTTGGCTCTGGACTATCACCTGGAAAGAAGGAGGCACCTCAGTTTCCTACTCTTGTGTGCACCATTTTTCTGTCCTGGAATAGCCTTGTCAACAGCTTCTGGTGGTGCTGCCCTGCTACTCCCAGTCTAGACTTGGTGGAAATCCCTTTTGGATTTACAGATGTTCATTTTCCTTCACTTGCTGCTATGAACTATATACTGATGTCCCCTTCAGGTTCATTTCTTGGAGCCCTAACCCCAGTGTTATAGTATTTGGAAGTGGGGCCTTGGGGAGGTAATTAGATTTAGATGCAGTCATGAGAGTGAAGCATCCATGAGGAGATTAGTGCATTTATAAGAAGAGAAAAAGAAATCTCTCTCTCTCTCTCTCTCTCTCTCTTGGATATAACAAGAAGGGTCACCATCTGTGAACCAGGGAAAGGACCCTCACAAAGAACCTGACCACAACACTCTGATCTGTACTTCCAGCCTCTAGAGTCATGAGCAATAAATGTTTACTGTTTGACACTCCAGTCTGTGTTAATTTGTTACAGAAGCCTGAACTAACTGAGACACTTGCCCAATTAGGATGCCTCACCTTTCAAGCTCCTTGTAGAGATTTTCAGATGCTCTTCTCTGGATCTCTTCTAGTTCCAGTAATCCTGCTCTGAGGTGCAAAAACCAAAGGGCAGCAAATATATTTCAGTCAGCTCATGATTTGGATTCAGCGTTTGGATGCAGAAACTCTCTGAATGTCTTCAATCTCCAAGGATGAGCATCCTGCTTATTTCAATGCTTTCAAAACTTACACATCCAATGTGGGCAGCAGGCATTGACAGAGGGGCATTCTGTCCCCTTCCTTCCCCTGGACCATGTTTCTCTTTCTCTCTCTCTCTCTCTCTCTCTCTCTCTCTCTCTCTCTCTCTCTCTCTCTCTCTTGTTCTCTCCCCTCCCTCCCTCTCTCCCTCCCTCTCTCCCTCCCTCTCTCCCTCCCTCTCTCTCTTTCACCTCTCTCTCTTTCACCTCTCTCTCTTCCAGTCTGTCTCCCCCACCCCTCTCTCTTGCTCATGCTAGTCATGTCCTGGAAGACCAGGCTCTGCTCTGGACCCATTAAGTTGGCATTTTACTACAAGGACCTGTGTGTGCATTTGCCCCCCTCCGCTTCCCCGAGCCTATGAATTCCTAATGGCAAGATCTGGGTCTCATCCATTTCTGAAACTATGGCTCTTCTCCTCAACTATCTTCTCAAAGCTGCTTCTCCCTCCCTTCTTCAGCCTCTGATCTGGCTTACACAGTGTTATGTCTCACATTATGTTTTGGGGGATTCTTCTATCCACAGTATTCACTCTGCCCTCTTCAAATATCCATTAGCGCCGGGTGTGGTGGCGCACGCTTGTAATCCCAGCATTCGGGAGGCTGAGACCGGAGGATCCGGGTTCGCGGCCAGCCTCAGCTACCTAGTGAGGCCCTCCGCAACTTAGTGAGACCCGGTTTCAAAATAAAGAATAAAAAATAGGGCTGGGGGTATAGCTCGGAGGTAGAATGCCTCTGAGTTCAATCCCCAGTACCGCAAAAAAAAAAAAATATCCATTAGCTGTAGGGGTACACCCCTGGCTCAGCTTAAGGGTGAATGAACATCACACCATTCACAATCTCAATAGAGGGCCCTCAGGGACTTTTAGAACTTATATCTCTCTCAGGCTCCATATTCTTTTGTCACACAAAACAGACAATTTTATGTGTATGGAGAATCTTAAGTCAATCTCACGGAAACTGAAAGGAGAAAAGTGGTTACTAAAGGCTGGGGGAGGGGAAGGATGGGGGAAGAGAAGATGTTGATGAAAGGGTACCCAGTTTCAATGAAACTGAAAGAATCGGTTTTAGTGATGTATTGCACTGCATGGGGACTGCAGTTAGTAAAAAACAGATTGCATATTTCAAAATTGTTAAAAGATTTTTGACATTCTCATCACACACAAAAATGATAAATGGGTGAGGTGATAGATATGTTAATTAGCTTGACGGAATCTCTCTGTAATGTATACATAGATCAAAACATCACATTGTACCCCATAAATATACACAATTATTATTTGTCAATTAAAAATAAATAATAAAAATGAGATGCTTTCTCTAATGTAAGATTATATTTGAGAAACAGCAATAGTCTTGGGTGTGCGAAGACTAGCTAGATGTCCATCAAACACATTTTGCTTTATTTCTGGTCACTCAGCTAGAATACATTTCTCAGCTGCCCTTGGGGCAAAGTGTGGCTATGTGACTGACTTCTGGCCAATTATATGTAGACAGATGTGATGTATATTACCACCAGCCTTGGCCCATAAATACTTCCCACCTGACCCTTCAATTGTTTCTTCCATTGCACATATGTGGTGGTTGGATGTTAATGCCTGGGGTGATATTAAAACAGAAGATTCTCGGCCCTTCCCAACCACAAAAGGAGCTTGAAATAAAATTCTGTCTTTATGTTCCACTCCGAACCAATGAAATTAGAATCTCTACTGTTGGAGAGACAGAATTCTCCATTGGCTTGAGTCTTCTGATGACTGCGCAAAGCAGTGTGTGCTTCTGCACAAACTAGACTTTACCTGAAAAGCTAGCACTAGCTTTGCCTTAACAGGTACACTAGACAATTCCACCCCTGCTAATGGATTTGCCAGCCATGTCCTAACCAATTCCTGGCTGAAAGGAGTCTATTGGTAGGATGTGAGTAAAGAGGCTCACATCAGGGAAAGGGGCATTGACCTCCCACGTGGGCATCTAGGAAATGCTTGAGAATCTAGGACTATGAAAGGCAGATGGCAGTGTGGTGAGGAATAGAATGATGGAGAAGAGAATCTGAGGCCCACAAACCATCAAGGCCTTATCTTTGTATGAGAGAGCAAGTGTCATTGTGTGAACTGATGCATACCCATTGTAGACTAAATTTGAAATCCTCTTATCTTTAGAAATGCATCACCTGGGTTGTAACATCTTTCATATGGATGATAAAATCCACTTGGGCTTATGTAGCCATGCTTCTCCATGTGGAAACATGCCTTCCTGGGTAACAGAATTTGGCTTGCTTTGAGGATTTTGTATTCTTGTTGATTAAGCAAAAATAACCATTTAAGGATAACTGCCAGGGAATCCCATGAATTGGATGCTCTTTGCCTAGCTAATGATCTTTCCTAGCTCTTTTTTTTCTGGTGGCACTAGGGTTTGAACCCAGGGGAATTCTACCTTCAAGCTACACCCCAGTCCTATTTTATTTTTATTTTGAAACAGAATCTTGCTAGGTTGATGAGTCTCACTGCTTGCTGAGACTGTCCTCAAACCTGTAATCCTCCTGTCTCAGCCTCCCAAGTACTGGGATTACAAGTGTACAACATCATGCCACCCTCCTTGTCTTTTTACACTTCTCTTCTTCCTCCTCCCCTTTTCTTCCTTCCTCTCTCCAGTCCCCTCTTTGACCCCTGTTTTCTCCCTGCACTCTCTCCTACCTCTCCCTTACCATCTCTTGTCTCTTCCTTTCCTCTTTCCATTTCTTCCCTAGCCTCTCTCCCTTTCTCTACCCTTCTTCTTCACCTTCTGTCCCACCTCCCTCCTTTACCCCTTTCCCACACCTTTCTCTTCCTACCCAGGTTCTTCAACAAAATGGTGGCTTTCCACTCCAGTGACAACCCTGAGCAGCTGGGTTACTGGGGGTAACCATGGATTTTCTCATCATTTACTTATTAATTCATCAGCTTTGTTAGGGCAGGGCTTGACAAGGTCAGGCACTGTGTTACAAGTAGGGGTATGCAGACAAGGGAGATGATATTTGCTGAGAAAATACAGCTGTGTGAAGAACGGAGGTGGGAAATTACTGGATCAGGAGCCAGCAAGGTAGAGAAGTGAATCCTTACGAGCTAGCAGCTGCTTCACAACTAGCAGAGGGGATCAAAAACCCTCAGGGGTCAGATGTTTGTGCTTACAAGGATCCTACCACTGAAGTTAGACCTTTTAGTTCTATAGCTGTAAGAAAGATAGGCTTCCATGCTATAAAGAAGGCCTGGCAAAGGCTGTCCATCCTTGAAGTTCAGGGAGCAGAGACATAATATCCTCTAGGGTTAGTATGGGCAAATTTACACTGGGAGCAAGATATTTTTTTTTGATACTGAGATTTAAGATAGGAGTGTTCTACCTCCAAGCTGTACCCCCAGTCCTTTTTATTTTCATTCCAAAAAAAAGCCTTGTTAAGTTGCTGAGGCTAGTCTTGAACCTGCAATCTTTCTTTCTCAGCCTCCCAGGTGCTAGGATTACAAGCATATGCCTCCATACCTTGTGGGCTAATGTGATCTAGCTCAGAGCCTGGCACATAGTAGGCACTCAGGTTGTGTCGTCCACTGTGATTTTTACCACTCCCTCCCCCAGTGTGAATGGAAGTGGGGGCAGGTGGCCTATGGATAGCAGGCCTTTAGACTTCAAGGTTTACTGATGGGTTATAGTGGGAACAGGATCAAAAGATAGATATAAGATCTGACAAGGCCAAAACTGAATGAGTGGCATCCAATCTGACTTTGGCCACAATGTGTCCCCCTCTATATCCAGCTTGTACCTTTGAACGGGGTCTTGGGCTGGTTGGCTGGTCCATGGGTACTGACTGAGGCCTACTTCAGTGCAGGTCCCTCCTGCAGTGGGTTCTGATGAGGGAGAGGCTGGGACATGGCTTTGTGATATCACCCCATCCAGTCAGGTATTGGGTCTGGGTCAGAATTGGGTCGGTCTCCACCATCAAGCCATCTCAATCTTCAGGACAGTGACACAAGCCAAGCATTTCCAGTCACCAAGCCTTAGGAGCCCAAAAGTCACTTGTCCTAGATCTCAGGGGTGAAAGGAAAGGGTAGCAGATATGGAGAGTGCCTGGGCTGCTTGGCCTCCAGTCTGTTGGGTCTGTTTCTTTGCTGTCATGCTGGTGAGGTACAGAATAGTTCTGAGCTTACCAGGGAGACAACTTTAAAGTCAGTTTCTGGGCTCCATGCATAGGCAGATTACCATGCCTAACTTCCCTGTTTTTTCTGATGGCTAAACCAAGGCCCAGAAAGAGAATGTAAGCTGCTACTCAAAGTCATTTAAGTCTTTACAGTCATTATTTATCAACCTTGATTGTTAGAATTACCTAGGGGAGCTTTTCGAAATACAGATGTCTAGATACCATACATCGGGAGTTTCACTGCATTGGATTAAAGTCTTCTAGTGACTCGAGTGGGCAGTCAGGTTTAACTATCACTGACCAAGGGATGGAGCCCAGGCTTCCTCCTGAGCATGGATGCTGGAGGCATCCAGAATCCATGAGCTTGGAGAAAGTTTCTTAAAATGCCTCACCAGGAAGCTTCCTTTCATCTGGAAGGGTGATTCGTAGGCCAATATCCACCTGTGTATGTGAATATAGGAGACTCTATCTATATAGAAGCAGGATCCCCAGGGTCTTTTGGAGAGTGTGACAACCTGGGGTGAGGGAGGCAGAAATGTGGGATATGGCACCAGAGATGGTAGAGTATTTAAAGGGACCTCCTTCCCAAACTGGTATTTGCTTCAGGAAAAATGTGGAGTGTGGGTGGGGAGGGATGAGGAATGGGCAGCAAGGCCATTGGCTGAGCCCCTCTCCTATGGATTCTAATTCATCATCTCTTTTTCATTCTTTTGGGAGAAGGATATGGACTATGGCCTGTGCTTTCTTCATTTATGATGGACTTTTCAGCAGTGGAGAAAACCCCAAAGGCAACAGCCTTTTGGCTTTTTCAGGCAGCACTTGAAATAAAATTTGGAATGACCATCCCATGTTCCTCTCTCTGTTGCCCTGCCTGTCACCTTTCTCTGTTCTTATTCATTCTGTCTCTTCTCAGATCCTCATTCTGGGGCTCCTCTGTCCAGCTATGCAGGTTGAGCACTGTACAATCCCTCCTACTCACAATCCCTGCCATGTTTTCACTGTCATCCCCCCAGTTCCCCTCACCCCTTATATCCCTTTTTCTTACTTCATTTCCTCCAAGTTCCTCTTCCTTAACTGCTTCAAGAAAGAAGAAACCTGGCCTCTGTAGGGCCTGACCCACATCTATCACCCCTGGCAGGGTGGGGCAGGGCCAAGGCCAGGTGTCTGTTGCTCAAGAGTCAAGGGGCCTCCTTTCCCAGCAAGCTGCCCCAAAGAGCTCACAAAGCCCCAAATCTCTTGCTCATCACAGTTGTTCTTTGCCAGATGTAAATTGTTCTCTAGGTTCACCAAAAGGCCATAGAAGCTGTTTCATAAATAAGCTTAGCGTCTACCTTTTCATATTCCCTTTAACCTGGCAGGTCCCCCTCCCCCTGCACCATTGTGCTGACACTCCATAAATACCTCCTTATGGCACCCTACACAGCTTACAGCCTCAAGCACTTTTTAAACATCTTATTCATTACCCATATCAATCCAACAATATAAGTAGTGACTGGTTCTGTGGGAAAGAGAGCTGGGTTCGGATAACTTGCCTGGGAAGAAATCAGATTTGAACTGAGGTCTGCTGGTCCCCAAGCCTGTGTCCTTAGGTCTTTGCTTCCACAAGCCCTCCCCTCCCACCCCTGCTTCCCACCTTCCCTGCTTCTCTCAGCATCTGCTTCGTGGTTCATTTATTGCTTTGATTCACTCACCAGACCTGAGCAATGGGTTAGTATACCTGCCTTCCCTCCTTGACCCCATTTCATCATGGTCCCCTGGACCACTTGAAGTCACTTTCTATCCAGAGCTGCTGCCTGGCCCAGCACACCCTGGGCAGCTGCCAGTGAGGAATATGCCCACATGGCCGGTGTTTCTACTGAGCATGACCCACATGTTACAGGTGGAACCCAAACACCCAGCATCGTTCCCTATCCTCCAATCCCTGATGGTCCCCTCCCTTTAGGTGTATAGTATACACTAGCCACAGACCCATAGTATCCTCTCTAGCATGAGCACTGACTTAACAAAACAGAGGCAGCATCCACAGTAGCAACAACGCAAGCCCCAGTGGCTACTGGCCTTCTCTCCTCTCACAACTCCTCCCACCTCCATCTCCTCCCTCAGCCCTCAGGGACCAAGATGGGGAAATTGTCCTGTAATCGCATTTTACATGCACGTGCAGAGGATCGAGGCATTTCTCTCATCTGGTTATCTTTGGAAACACTGGGAGGGAAGGGGATATTAAAGAAATCCTCCTCTGCTTCCACCTTGAAAAAAAAAAAAAAAGAAAGCAGTGCATTCTGATTCACTACCTTATCTTTAAAGAAACCCGACAGGGAAAAGGCAGGGAGATAAGATCTATGACTTCATCAGCTTGTTCTCTGAAGTTGTTTCAAGCTTTACCACCCCCCTCACAGGCCCCTTAATTTCCTGTTTTCAATATCTAATGGCAAGGAATACATGGCGCTCAGAGCTAAGTGAGCCTGGGGGTCAGCGCAGGAAGCTGGCCAAAGAGGAAGCTTTTAAGATCCAAACTGGAATCTGGCCACGAGTCAGGAGAGCATCTTTTTCGTTTGGATTTTATTTTTACCTTCACTTTGTGGTCAGTGGCTCTGGATGGCTTGTGGTCTCTGAACAGCTGCCGGTTTGAAATACCTTAAATGTAATTTGAAAACTCCGAAGGTTTGAAATTAAAAGAAAAGCAAAACTTTCAGATTTCATAACAGAAATTCTTGACAACCTCTTTCTTTCAAGATGCTCCAAATGCCTCCCAGATTTTATTGCGTCATCTCCTGCCGCCTCCCACAGTGGAGGCCAAGGAACTGGTACCATCTGAATCATTTTATGGAGGGGAAAACAGAGACACCCACTTGTTCCTGCTTACCCTGCAAGTCAGTACAACATTGTGACAGGTGTTTTCCCTGACCCAACCAGCTTTGGGTGTGGTGACGTGTGTGTGTGTGTGTGTGTGTGTGTGTGTGTGTGTGTGTGTGCATGTGGGCACCCGTCAAGTGCAAGAGCAAGGAAAATCAACTGTCTTTGATTCTGGCCACCTACCATAAAGGCAGATTCCCCAGAGTCCTGGTCTTTACTCCATCTCTTTTGTCACTAGAGGGGGTCCTTGGGTGGGCTCTTGTTTGTTGCCATGGTAATATTGCCAACAACTCTCTTTCCAGTCAAGGAATGGCATCCTCTGCAGGGGGCATCACTCAGAGACATCCCCATCTGTCAGGTCCCTTTGCTGAGGGGCTGAGCACATGGTGCTTCCACTGCAAACTAAACCTCAAGGGGCACTGAGCTGTACCTCTCTCAGCTGGGCTTCCTTTTCCTACTTCCTGTCTCTGCTTCTTCCCAAAGGATAGACCTTTGGGCAGAAACAGACTTGTCACCTGCTGCTAATGGGGTGGGCCTCTCTAGTGTGGATCTCCTGCCTGCAAGGCTGACCTGGGGCAGGTATGCTTATTCTGGGAGCTGCAACAGATGTTGTCAGAGTCATTCCCTTAAGCCCTTGCCCTTCCACTGTAGTGAATACCACTTGTTATAGTTTAAATGACTGTCCCTTAAAGGTCCATAGGGAAAAGCTTTTCTCCAGGGTGGTGGTATTAGGAAGTACTGTGAACCTTTAAGAAGCGGGGCCTAATAGAAGATCCTTAGGTGATTGGAGGTGTGCCCTCAAAGGACATCCTGATTGATTTCTCTTTCTCTCTCTCTCTCTCTCTCTCTCTCTCTCTCTCTCTCTCTCTCTCTCTCTCTCTCTCTCTCTCTCCTTGCTTACTGGCTTGAGTGAGAAGTGAGCATTCTGATAGGCCATGATGTGCTACCCTGGCCAGAGACCCAAACCAGTGGGGCCATCAGCTCCTAGACTTGAACCTCCAGAACTGTGAGCCCAAATAAATCTCTACTTCATAAGCAGCCTGTGCTTGATATTCTGTATTCTGTTGTAACAACATGAAGCTAATATGCTACCCAACTTCCAGCCATCAGTCCCTTCATTGCTTTGTCCCAGGGGTTCTTGGGACAAGAAATGCATTTTGCTTACTGTTGCCCAGGACCAGAAGTACCAGGGATTAACATAGCTCTCAGTCTTGTAAAGCAACCCTCAACCATTGACCAACAAACAGCTCCCTGGCCTTCAGCAAGTCCACAGCAGGATTCACTGCAGGTACCCGTAGGGACCACGCATGTCATGTGGCATTCAGCACTCACAGGCTCTGACCTTTCTTGGTCAAATATGACCCCTCCGCCCTAGGAAAGCCGGTGGGTGGGTCAAGGAAAGGCCTACCTCCCTCCCCCGCAGCTACCTGTGACAAGATCTGCTCCCATTGGCTCCCCACCCCCCCAGCTTCACCTCCCTATCTGACCTTCCCATATATTCTATTGTGTGTTGGAATAAAGCAGAGATCCTGCAGCGCCACCTGACCGCTGACTGGACTCCCGACTCGGTGTGGTTTTTTGGGGGGCTACCCCGACCCCCCAGGGTGGTGGGCCCGGCCGTGACACTCTCCTTTTCTCTCGGCTCCGACAGGTGAAGCGGCTGGCCCGCTTTGCTCTACCCAGTGTTGCATGAGATGTGACAGGTACTCACTGATGAATGATGCCCTGCCTTGCTTCCCCCCCTCCTTCTAGTATTTCTGGGATCACGTCTCAGATAAGCTTTCTGTACTCAAATCTTTGCCTCAGTTCTACTTCTGAGGACCCCAAACTGAGTCACAGAGGAACTTATCTGCTACCACAGCCACTGATGACACTTCTAGGCCTAAGACAAAGATTCCTGAATGTTGCCTATGCCTGGGGATAAGGGGCATCTCTGACCTTTTCCCAGGCCTTTTTCATCTCTCTCTTTATAATTTCTTGATTCTCAGAGTCTTGACCCCCAATGCCATCTTTATCTACAAGGTGCCAAAGACATTGAGTACAACGGTCTCATTTTACATTTTACAGAACACAAAACTGAGGCTCAAACACTTGCCCAAATTCAATTGATTTGCAAATGACAGGCAAAACAGGGAGTATGACCTAGGTTTGAATTTATGGTACAAGGTACTTTTCAAGTACAATTATGTGTGTATAAACTTGGCTTACAGATTTTCATTTGGAACTTTTCTTCTTTTTCATTACAACAAAGAATGTGGTGCCAAAAGTGGCATTCTTCAAGGGGGACTGCCAAAACTCTTTACTTAGTCAGTGCGTGGGTATAGTACTCTCCCTGGGTCAGATATATATGTGGGTCAGCACCTCCAGTGACTGAACCCTGAAAGGCTATGACAAAATTCTAATGGTTTGCCTCCCTCAAGACAAAGAGAAATGGTCCTGAAGTCCTGGCTTGGTGACATGGCAGATCTGGGGTGGGGGCAGGCAGGGACTTCTCCAGGCCAGGGGAAGGACATTCATTCTTCTCTTGTCCTAGAATGCTGTTCTTCCTGATAGCCACATGGCCCAATCCCTCACTTGCATCTAGAATTTTCTCAAATGGCACCTTCAGAGAGGCCTTCCCTGACTACTGTCTAAAATGGAGCCTCTTGCCCTGGGATGCCTTTACCCTGCTTTATTTTCCCTTTCAGCATTTCCCACTGCTGTTGTGTGGCAGCACTGTTTATTCTCTCCCCCACCACTAGAATGTGTGCTCCATCAAAAAAGGGATTCTCCAGCCAGGTATGGTGGCACACTTCTGTAATCCCAGTACTTGGGAGGCTGAGACAGGAGAGCACAGGTTCGAAGACAGCCTCAGCAAGTAGTGAGACTCTCATGAGCCTAGCGAGACTCTATTTCAAAATAAAAATAAATAGAGCTGGGGTGTAACTCAGAGGTAGAATGCCCCTGGCTTCAATCCCCAGTAACACACACACACACACACACACACATAAATAAATAAATAAATAAATAAATAAATAAATAAATAAATAATTCTTCTGTTAAGTCCATCACTATTTTCAGCACCTAGTAAAGAGCTAAAAAATACTTGTTGAATGAATTAGTGAATTAGTGAATCACTGAAAGAAACTATGGCCCAGACAGGACAGGTTAGGTACCTGGGCCCAGGGAACATATTCAGTTAAGTGGGGCAGAGGCAGGACGGAACCCCAAGCCAGCTCTACTCCACAGCCTCTGGTCCATTACTCTGTGCTGGGCTCATTAAATCTCTGAGTAACTTGGGACTCATAAAGCAGAAAACAAGGAGAAGAGAGATGAGTTCTCAGTGGAGATAGGACATCCCTCCCCCCTCCCCGCCCTGCTTCCTCCCTCTTCTGTCTTATCCCAAGGAGCTCCTTAGGAAGAAAGCCGTCCCAGTCTCTCCCAGAAACTGCTCTCTGAACACTCGGATGCACAATCAACCAATTGTTAAGTCCTCGACAATACCTCATCAGCGAGCACAGCACTATAATTAAAAGTAAATCCAGCTCAAGCTCTTTAAAATAGGATCTAATTTAATTGGTGCGTTTAATCTATCACTGTCACTCCAAGCCAACCGGGGGAGAATCTCATCGCAGCGGTAGGTGACAGGAAGACTTAAGCAGCCCCTCTGCAGGGTCTCCCCATCGCCCCAGGCCTTGTGAACAGCTGGGAAGGGATAGGCAGCAGTGAGTCTGGAAAATGGGGAGCCTACATAAGCTGGGGAACACATGGGTGCACAATGGGACTTGGAGGTGGCTGCATGGGCCTCTGTCCTGACTCTCAGCCATGCTCCCATGGCAAACCAAAGCAGAGGTTCTGGTCAAGGGAATCTGCCTTCCAGCCACATCTCAAATGAGAAATCTCAGGACCCCATGCAGAGAAAGCCTAATAGAACTGAGCTCACATTCACGAGGCTGGTGTTGGGGTATAAGCTGTCTGCCGAGTTCATTGTGTATGTCTACTTCATGCCAACATTAGCTTGGGACCTAACTCAGAAAAAAAATCTTTTTTTAGAGCAAGATAACACAAAACACATATTAGTTGGGAGGTCATAAAGATTAGTGGTTAAGGAATACTGGCTTAAAATCATATAATAACAGGTTTCGATCCTGGATAAGCCATTTACAAATTTATGAATTTTAAGATTTTTTCAACCCTCCCCCAGAGTCCTTAGTTTCCTTGGCTGAAAATGAGGGGTGATCACACCTACTTCATAGTTTTATTGTGAGGTTCAACTGCCACACCAAGGACTAGCAGGAGTTCCGGATGCCCACCCATGTCCCTATGCCCACCCTGGGAGTTGATTGCAGCCAGCTCCCACTCTGCTGGTAGCATTCTGCACCTTTCTGCTGGAGCCTGTTCTTTGGCCCTGGAGGAACCTTTCCCAAGTGAGAGGTGGGAACTGGTGGATAAAAGGCCCATCTTTCACACCAAGAAATGGTCCATGTTTTACACAGTCTGAGAGGCCTCATGTGGGACTGAGCCCTAGTCCCCCACTGCATAACACACAAATCACTCCCCCTCTACCGGCTTTTCATCTTTCCCCTCCCTCTGCTCACCTGCCTTGCAGTGTGGCCTAGACTGCTCCCAAACAAGGGATAGCCCCAAACCCTCATCTCAGGATCTGCTGTTGGCTTAGACATTAGCATGACTCAAGTGCTTAATACATACGTGTGCCACTATTATAGCTTCTGGATATTTGAAGTTCAATTTTGAATCACTAGGTCTACATTTGATGTGTGTATATTTGAAAAACTTCCCTTGAGGTCCCCCAGGAAAGACTTTTTTTCTATAGGCTCATGTCTACCCTACACTCTTCAGCCTTAGCAAGGATTGCTGAGCTAATGCTCGGCCCCAAACTGTGGGGCTGTCATCCCCATGTTCCCTTGGACCCATAACAAAGATTGATGTAAGGAGGAACAAGTCATGTGAACTTCACATGCTTTGTAGATGATCAAGTTAAAATTAAGTCATTAAGTATGGGCTTCAATCTGATATCACTGGTATTCTTTAAAATAGGGAAGATTTGGACCCATAAAGGGAGAATTCTACGTGAATATCAGGGTTATTCTGCCACAAACCAAAGAACTTTCAGAAGTTAGGAGAAAGGCCTGGAGTAAATTCTTCCCTGGGACTTCCAGAGGTAGCACAGCTTTGATCACACCTTGATTTTGGACTCTAGTCTTCAGAACTAAGAGATAACAAATGCCTGTTGTTTAAGCCACTCAGTTTGTGGCATTTTGTTACCTTAGGCTTAGCAGAATAATGTAGGGGAGTTGTCTTTATGGAATGATTACATATGGCTGCAGATTTCCATGAAGTGAGTTTTACTGTATATAATCCTAGGGCCTCCAGAATGAGATCAGGCTTTGGCACTGATAGCTCAGGCTAAGTTTTTTTTCTCCAGTGTTCTCCAAAACTCTCTTTTAGTCTTCTATCCCCAGAGTTGTGTACTGTCCCTTCTAGTCCTGTAGCCCTGTGGCTACCAAGGTTTCAACATGGCTCCATGGAGATATATGGGGCTCCCCTCTC
Organism: Graphiurus murinus; assembly: GCA_004027655.1. Classification (NCBI taxonomy): domain Eukaryota; kingdom Metazoa; phylum Chordata; class Mammalia; order Rodentia; family Gliridae; genus Graphiurus; species Graphiurus murinus. The sequence goes on along the minus strand of PVLC010004994.1, from coordinate 32,316 downwards.
CACAAGACCCCTTGTCTCAGAAACTTATTTTAAGATTTCTCTTCACTTTCAATCATTGCTCCATTTAACACTGAAGTTAAAGGCAGAGGATAGACAAAGCTTTGCCCCTTGTTATGCTTTGAATATGTTTTTTCCTCTCTGGAAATCACATTGAAATTTGATTCCCAATACAAAGGTGTTGGGTGACAGGGCCATTAAGAAGTGATTAGGTCCTTAAGAGGGATTAATGCTATTCTGGCGGGGTGGAATACCTATGGGAGTCCAGCCAGCTGTTATAAAGTGAGGCTCTTGTTTTAGTTAGCTTTTTTTTGTTGCTGTGACCTGACAAGAACAACTTAGAGGAGGAAAGGTTTATTTTGGCTCACAGTTTCAGAGATTCAATCCATGGTCAGCTGGCCCCAAGGCAGAAACATCAGGGGAGCAGAGTGTGGTAGAGGACAAATACTCAACTCCTGGTATCCAGAAGCAAAGGAAAGGAGAGGAGGGGGCCAGAGACAGATATAGTCCTCGAGGCCATGCCCCAGTGACCCACCTCCTCCAGCCATGCTCTACCTCTGAACTTTAATGCATGGTCAACACATGAGCTTTTCTAAGGCACATTCCATAACCAAAACACACCACTTCTACATATACCTGATAGCCCTTCCACTTTTCCACATGTAATGATGCAGTATGAGGCCCTAGCCAGATGCAACTGCCTGATCTTGGGCTTCTGGCCTCCAGAATTGTGAGCTCAATAAATGTATTTTCTTTATAATTTATTCAGTCTTTGGTTTTCTGTTATAGCAACAGAAAATGGACAAAGACACTCCTCTCAAAAAGATGTGCTCATTAGAAAAGGCTTGGTGCCCAAGAAATAACCCTCCAGTGGCAGGAATTTCAGCTTGGCCCCCTTCCATCACTCACCACCTCCACTGCAGTGCCTCAGGCTCTTCAAACTCCAGGATCTCAACACTGACTTCTGCGCTCACCCTTTGGTCTTGCAATTGCTGGGCCCTCCTGAGTTGGATACCTTGTTTTCCACTCTAGTCCCAGTCTTTGTGCTTCTCAACCCCAAACTGGGTTCCAGAAAGGTTGGCCTTTATGGAATATATCATCTGCCATCTGGTTTCTGGGAGGATTCGACCAATGGGAAATTCTGGCAGGAGTTAAGAGGGCGGGTAGGCAGGAAGGTTGAAGTGTTTTTCCCCCGGCTCCCCTACTCTTCCTGCCAGGCTGAGGTTGGCCCTGGCTGCTTTTTTCTATCTACAGCCCCAGCCTATGTTGAGGGGTCCTCTCCTCTAGCCACGGGACTCTCTGATGTCTGGGAACTCTTCCACTTCTTTGGAGAGTGCCATCTGTTTCCTGCCCAGAGACTGACTGGCACGCCTCCTAATCATGATCCTTGGGCTCCAATTTCACCTGTCACCATCCAATCCACCCTCCAAGCTGCTTTCTGAGTGAGCTTTCTAAAGCTCAGAACATGTCACTATTTAAACACTGATGGGCCCCCATTGCCTCCTGGGGGATGAAGTACAAATGCCTTCTTTGGGTAGGTTCAAGTTCCCATACAATCTGGCCCCAGCTTATGTTCTGGCCTATCTCCCAGTGCTCCCTATATAGGAGCCAATGCTTTGGCCACACTGGGCAGCCTGCACTTCACTGCACATGCCTTGCATGCTCAGGGCTCATAGCCTGTGCTCCCCAAAGCACATTACTCCTCCTTCTGTACCTGAAAACTATATAGCCTTCAAGGATCAGCCCAAATCTCATGTACTCCTAGAAGCTGTCATTGATCTTCTACCTCTCCCAGGCCAGTTGGAATTACATGCCCCGGTGCAGGTGATATGTTTCTTTGATCCAGGACTTATCCTACCATCTGATGGTTAGATTGTTGGCCTGTCTTCCTTATGAGGTGATGATCTCCTTGAGGGAAGAGGTGTCGTGTCTAATTCACCTGTCCCTCTGCAGCAGACACTGTTGATGCTTGATCTTGCATTGTTGCAGCCAACACCACCTTAACTCACCTGAGTTACCTGCAGCCACACAGATGGTACAAGGCATGCTAACAACTTCCCACCTCAAGATTGTCCCTTCCAGCTTCTGTGCCTTGGGGTTTCCCCAGCACCTTAGGAGCTTGCTTTGTTGCAAATAGATATAACCCTGAGGTGCAGGAAAATTAATACCTCCGGGGCCACAGGAGTTAATGTCCCTAGGGATGGGAGTCAATGGATTGATGCCCCAGGCTTTCTGTCCTGTGTTCAGAGGATTCCCAGCATGTTCTACATAGTGTGCCTCAGAGACTCCTCAGGGAGACTGTGCCCCAGTTGCCCATAGCAGTAACTTGCTCATTAAAGCATCCGTCATTGACTTTTCTTCATTTTCTGTCTTACTTTTCTCATTTCCTCACTTGTGTCTTTTAGGTATTCTCCTTAATAAACTCCCTGGATCGCAGACCTGCTTTGGGCATACCCAAAACTAAGACAGTGTCCTCAACACCCACACAGTGCCTAGCACACAGTAAGTGCCTAATAAAATGAGACTCATTGATTAAGGACACAAGACCCGCTGGTCCAATTTGACCATATGAGTATCTTGCTAGTATTCAAGAACTGTGTTGTTTTGAGCATTCAGGTGCCCTCCAAGCCATGAAGATGCCACCCACATCTAAGGAGGCAGCCTGAGCCTTCTCCCAAGTGAGTTGCCTCCTGGGATACTAGTGCAGACAGGCAGTTCTGATTATGTATGCAAATAAGGTCTGGCCCCGCAGCTTATTGGAGAGCCACACAGCTCAGCTAAGCCACCCTGGAGAAAGAATCTTACAAAGAATACTAAAAAGCATCCAAGTGTGAAGAATGAAACACACGTGAATTTCCTTTTTTAAAAAATGGAAATCAAATTGTACTTTCATCTTGGCTTTCTCACAAGTCGGCAGCCTCCAAATAAGCCTTAAAAAGACTTTATTTAGCTTTCTAACCTGGATTTAGACCAACCATCACCTTCATTAGACTGAACCTCCCAGAATATTATGGATCTCTTCTTGTAGATGAGCCCCAAGAGAGTGAGAAGGGGATACGCTTATGGGGCCTGGTCCTCATATTTACAGTCATGGGGCACATGTGAAGTCCAAGCATGGTCTAGAGTAGCCAAAGAGACTCTTTTAGACAACCAAAGATGTGGAAATGAAGACTATAGGGACCACGGATGGCATTACAGGTAGTAAGAACAGTATGTGCAAAGTGACAGTATAGTTAAAAGAACAAGAATTTTCCCACCTACTGTGTGGAGTGTGTGGGATAGACAGAAAAGAAATAAGAATGGGAAAGTAAATGGAATTTTCACAAAAGGACTTGTATACCTTACCATAGAAAGTCCACAAGGGATCCAGAAGGCAAGACCAGGAGGGCAGTTTCAATACTACTGCAATAATCCACATGAGTGCTGAAACCAAGGAGGCGGCATATGGATGCAATCAGCAGAGATGGATTTAAGAGGTTTGATGGAGGTATAATGGAAAGACTGGGTAGGGAAGTGTTAACCAGATGGCAAATGAGACCTTTCAGTGAGTCATTGTATCTAAGAGAGAGAAATGAAATAGGCTGGTTTAATGGTAGTGTGATCAGATGGGATGGTGAGCTGATTTTTAGTCTGATGGATTCAAAGCTCAGGTGGAGACTTTTAGGTGGAGATGTCCTATGGGCAGTTAGATGGCTGGTTTTAGAAGAGACTTGGACTTTTTGTGATCATCAGCATGGGTATGGTAATTAAAACCATGTGAGCAGATGAATTCATCCAGGGAAAGGGAGCAGAGGGACAAACAAAAAGGGTTAATGAAAACAATCGAGGAAAGATAAACACTAAAGGAATGTGGAGCAAAGAAGGAATATTGAGTAATAGTCCAAGAGTTCAGAGGAGAGCAGGAGATGCTAGATGGGATATCAAGGGAGTAGAGAGGTTTCATAAGTTGGCCAGCAGGGTCAAATTGTGCAGAGAAATCTAGAAAAGTGAAGACTAAAATTTGTTCTCTCAGTGAGGTCTTGGTGCTTGGAGCTCCATATGTATCTGCCAATATATTTTTTTTGGGGGGGGAGAGTTTATTGACCAGTTTATGGGCTACCCAAGCCCTTTGTCTGTTCTCCTTTGAGTCATTTCACAGTTTATCAGCCCTTCAACCAAAGGCTGGACAAGGGAAATAAACTTTCCCCAGCCAATTTTATGACATAACCTATCAATTCTTTGGAAAGATTTAGCAGAGGAATAATTTGAAATGATTAGTTGGTTTCTGTTTTTCGTTGTTGAATCGTCTGTGCATTTCATTGTTCAAGCTAGGGTTGGTGGTCTTTCCAGTTAGCCATCCTTTTTCACTACATGCACAAAATAAATATCACATGGGTTAGAGAGAGACCTTTTTTTAAAAGATCTTGCAGAAAAAAAACCCAGAAGGAAATTGAAGTGTATATTTAGCAAGCCTCTTGAGGGAAGAATAGCTTTCTATACATCTTGAAATGACAGAAGACACCAGAGAAGAAAAAGACCAACCTGTTTGACTTCATGGTTATTCATAGTTAAAATATATATTAATATACATATTGTATAAAATTTATAGGCATACTATCTTTATAAAATCCTTGCAACATATTTTTCCTATATAAAGATCAGAAAGTAGAGAGAAAACAAAAGCACTCCATTGCTAACATTTCAACAGGCAAAGAGCAGGAGCAGATAATTTGCCAAAGAGAAAACACAACTGGTTCACACACATTTAGAAGAATGTCATGCCTCATTAGTAAGAAAATAATTGCAAATTAAAAGAATGAGGTGCCATTTTCCCCAATAAAATTGCCTGAAAACTTACCTAGTGCCACTGAGGGTATGGTGAAATTATTGCTTAGGATGATGTCAATTAATACAACTATGTTGGGAAGGCATTTGGTAAATACAAATTAAGATCCATAAAAAATGTTCATATGGCTAGACTCAGCAATTCCACTTTTATCCAAAAGAATTTAGTCTAAAGATATGATCATAAATCTAGGAAACACTGTATGCATGGGAATGCTATAGCAGCAGCATCGCAAATACCCAAATCTAAAATTTCAGCTACGAGGGACTGATAGAATAAATTGTGGTGCATTTACCAGATAAAACATTATGAATCTATTAAAAATGATGGCTAGGAAGACTGGATGGCACCACGGGAAAAGGAATGTTGTATAATGTTAACTGGAAAGGGGAGGAAAATTTGCTCAAAGCAGTATGTGATAATTACATAGATTCATACTCACAAACACACACAAATTAAAACAGAAGAGGCAAGATGAAAATACTCCTAAACACAATGTCACAGTGCTGCATTAGTGGTGATTTTTCTGCATTTCCAAATTTCCCATGGAGCATCGTGATTATAAACATGGATTTGGGGGATCAAGTAATCTTGGGTTCAAATTCTTGTTTTATCACTTACTGCAGTATCTTGAATGAATTACTTAATCTAAACTTTAAGCTTCCTCCTCTATAAATGGTGAATTATAATATCATTCTCATAGGAGTCTTATGAGGATTAAATATGAGTATGCAGGAAGACTATTTGTCATTGTGCTGAGAACATAGTTATCAATAATGAGAGGTCCTATTATCGTAGTTATTACTTAGATAATGTGAAGAATTCTATAATTTTAGACACTTGCTGAACCCTACAGACTAGGAGGTATGCCTTGAATCCAAACAATACTGCCTTTTATTTCCTGCTCTCTTTTCTTCACAGTCAACGACCAAGAAAGATTGTCAGCGTTAATTTTAAGGGGAAAATGTTTTCTTTGCTTAATGAATGTGAACTTCCTCATTTTTTTCTGGTTTGTTTTTCTTTCAAGTTGTTTTTATATCAACACCACCCTGACAGGATGTGCCAGGTGACACGACTGTGGGAAATTTCTCATGGAAATAACTCTCCCTATTTCACACACTAAGATGACAGATCCCAGGAACACCAACAGAGCAAGTTACTCAACCTGCCCAGCATTTCTCAGTACCCCCACTAAACCTCCATTTCCCACTCCTAGATAACAGCCACTTTTATTGGATAAAATCTTATTACTTTGTCCAAGAAGGAGATTATAAAGTAAGCTTGATCCACCTTCACAGATCTATTGACAGAGGGTGACCATCTCTAACCCAGCCTAGGATTTCCCCCTGATCTTGCACATACACTCCCACTCCCACACCACTTCCCATTTTTTAAAGTTGCACTTTTAAACTTTTTACCCTCCCCATGCTTGCAACCCACCTCATCCTTGTCAGGTGACCTAATATCCTAATCCAAAGATGGAACAGGCAAGTATGGGCATCAATTTTCCAGATTCCATCTCTCCTTCAAACCTTACCTTTTCCTGTTCTCCACCCTTCTCTGGAGAAAAGCATCCCCTTTTCTTGCCAAGAATAACTACTTTTCCTTGTTCAGAATAGCAATTTCCCTGTTCTAATTCTTAGCTATGTGTAGCTAGTGTTCAGTCAGTCATTCACTCTGTATCAGCCACATTCCAATATGTTACCTTCTTTAGTACTGAGAACAACGCTGACAGGTTCGCTCAATTCAGAGATGTTGTGTGCAGACACGGATGTATCAGTTTGAATCTCATTATGATGTGTAATTATACTGCACCAATAAAATTCTTTAAAAAGTGGAGAAACTGAGATGCAAAGAGAAGAAGTAACTTGCTCAAGGGCACCTAGTAGTTATTACAGAGTAGAAACTTGAACCCAGACCATCTGGTTCCAGGGCTGGTTGTCTTAGCAACTGTATCATTGTGTTCCTTTTGGTTTTATCAGAGAACTTGTTATATCAATTATTTCTTTTCTTTGATCTCTTTGATCTATTCCTCTCTGAACACTCAAATTATTTTTCTTCCTAAAATAAGCATTTGCTTCCTACACCTCCTCCTCAAGGTGCTCTGTGTCTTTACAAAGTCAAATTACCTACAAAAATATGCAACATGCTCTCTCTACTTCCTGATTGCTAACTTACTCCATGCCCCCTCTCAGCCTGACTTCTCCCCCTGCCACACTCGTGAAACCTGAAGACCTTGTAGTAAATTATATTTTCTAAGAGGGCCACAACAAGGTCTCCACCCGACATAATCTTCTTGTAATGTGACCCTGACACTTCTTTCATCAAGACATTGAATTTGTGTTCTTTCCCTTAGAATCTGAGTGGGCCTATGACTATGGAAGAAGTGAAAGTATGTGACTCTTGCTACGAGTTCATAAGCTTACCCTTGGAATTCAGCCACCATGCTGTGAGGAAGCCCAGTAGCTACATAGAGAAGCCTCGTGTAGGGACTCTGGCAGATAGCCCAACCAAAGTTCCAGCCAACAGTCAGTATCAACTGCCAGCCATTTGAGTGAAGATGCTTCCAGGTGATTCCCGACCCCCAGATTTAAATCTTCCTGGTGAACATGTGACATTGTGGAACAGAGATGAGCTATCTCTGCTGTGCCCTATGAGAAACAGAGAAAATGAAATGATTATTGTTGCTTTAAGTCACTAAGTTTAGGTTAATTTTCATGTAGCAATAGTAACTGGAATAGACTCCAACAATTATAAAAGCTAATGGTATCTTCAGGGTACTCATCTCACCAGACTTATCTTCATTCAACTTGGGCCATTCATTGCTTATCAAATTCTTCTAATCAATAATTAGAAGGGACAAAGAAGACACAACTAAATACAACATGAAATTAAGAATTGGATCCTGGAACAGAAAAAAAAAGGACACTAGCAGAAAAACTGGTGAACATGCATGAAGTCAGTTAGTTGACTTAGTTAAGACTATTAGTTTCATTAACAGTATCTTATGACATTAATTTTCTGGCTTTGATAAGTGTGCTATGGCTATGTAAGTCATTATTAAGCAAAGTGAGGGGTATATGGGAGTGCTACACTCTTTTTGTAACTTTTCAGTAAATAAAAAATTATTTCAAGATGGGCTTGGTAGCATGGGCCTGCAATCCCGGTACTTGAGAGGCTGAGGCAGGAGAATCACAGGTTCGCAGCCAGCCTTAGCAACTCAGTGAGGCTCACATCAACTTAGCAAGACCCTGTTTCCAAATAAAAAGTAAAATATGGCTGAGGGGTGTAGTTCAGAAGTAGAACGCCTCTGGGTTCAAACCCCAGCACCACAAAAAAGAGGGGAAAAATTTATTGCAAAATATAAAGCTAAATAATAGCAAGAATAGCATACAAAATAATGACAATATTTGTGAAAAATAATCTCTTATCACTTGGCATCTGGGACTCCAAGTTCCTTGTTTTCCCTTTCTCTGATTACTCTTTCTCAGTTTCCATTGGCAACTATTCTCTGTTGCCACCTTAGGGGTTGTCTGTCTGCTCTTACAACTCTTATTGCCCTAAGCCACACACACCTCTTCTGATCTCTGGACTGGATACCCACCTGCCTCCAGTGTTCCAGGACTGCCTGGGTGTTGCTCAGGAAAGACTCCGCAGATTGCTTCTCTTCTTCTCTCCTTTGGCTGCACTATCTGGTTCCTCCTGCTCAGATCCTCATCTCGGCAACTGACCTCACCATCAACTCAGTAGCCCCTGGTAGAAAACTCAGTTCCGCTAATGCAAATGACTCAACCACCTAAATCATTTTCAAATTTTGTCATCTCCTCTCTACTCCCACAGCCAGATCCCTGTCATCTCTTATCTATAATAATGCCATTGCCTGTTAACTGGTTTTTCTGCCTCTGGTTTCCTTCCTCTGTCTCAGCTTAATGACTGTCACCAGAAATTATACTGAAACACAAATCATGGTGATGGCACTTTCTCCATCCCCATCATGTTAAGTACCAGCTGTTCACAACTACTCCCCAAACTTAAGAGTGTTTCTCCACACCAGCAAGCCCTTGTTCAGATTGGTTCCTCTGCCAGGAATAACCGGTGAAATCCAAGGTGTCTTCCACTTCCAACTTAAATGCTCTCTCTTCTGGGAATCCTTCTCCAATGCTAATGATTGGTTAATAGTTATTTTCTCCTGCTCTGTTTCCCTGGTAAAGTGTTTATCACATACTTTATTTTCATATGCTAAATTATGAATGTCTAGAGATTATAGATTTACCTTTGTATATCTCAATAAATGTGGAATAAATAAAGAATTTGGTAGGCATATAAGTAGATGAATAGTTGTTGAGAGGATGTTGTGGTTGGAAGGATAAGCTAGTATAAAGAAGGTAGGCAGGATACATAGACAGGTAGGAGATAGGTGGGTTGGTGAGTGAATATCTAGGTAGGGAGTAGGTAGGAGGGATGAATGTCTTGTGGCCAATGATCACCGAGTGGGAATGTGATTGAATGGATGGTCAGTAGATGTATCAATGTGAAATAGGAATAGGAAGCAAGTGGGTGAGAGGATAGATGAATGACAGGTGGGTGTACAAATAGGCAGAGGGTACAGGGTAGGTGGATTGGGCAAGGGAGTGATTGGACAAGGGAATTTGTGTGTGTGTGTGTGTGTGTGTGTGTGTGTGTGTGTGTGTGTGGTACTAGGGATTGAACCCAAAGACATTCTATCTCTGAGCTATACTCCCAGCCCTATTTTATTTTGAAACAGGGTCTCTCTAAATTGTTGGAGGCCTTGATAAATTGCTGAGGTTGGCCTTAAACCTGTGATCCTCCTGTTTCAGCCTTCCAAGTACTGGAATTACAGGCATGTTCCACCACACCTGGCGGGAATGGTTTTAAGACAGTAGATGGATGAAAGGTGAGTGATAGGTGGGTTAGAATATGGGCGAGGGTTCGATTTTGGGGTTGATAGTCAAGAAAATTCTTAGTAAGAAGCCTCACTGAAGGGTTATGGATCCTGAGGTCATGTGGCTACAGGTGGTCTTAATGTTAATTCAAGTTCCAGTTTGCCAACCTAATTCTACATTTGAGCGTTTTAGAATGGGGACCTATGCTGGTCATCTTTATCTTCTGGAGTATACAGAGTATACCACAGTTATTGTCTCTTTTAAAGAAGAAGCTTAATCAATGTTTATCCAATGGAATTCAATTCTTCCCAGAATCTCCTTCCACTAGCATCTAGAAACACAGTTTAAGTGCCCCTCATTTGGCTCCAGTGAAGGGTCTGGATTGCCCTTGGTCCTGCCCAGCCCACCACTGCCTTGATATTCCTTTTCCAACAAAGACCAAGGGTCTTCCTTCTTCTTCCTGGGGCATAACCTTTGTCATATGTAAATAAGTCTCAGATTTAAGTCAGTTTTGCCAGCTTAACACCTCTTGATGCAAAATACTAAGGAGATATAACGGGAATATAGCAACTGTGGTCAGAATTTCCACAATATGAATGTGGAACCACACTTTTATCTTTAAGAAATCCACCAGGCAATTAACAAGTCAAATGCATTTACTTTGGGCTAGAATTACATCCCCTCCCAAAAAACAGGGACAAACTTCAGATTGGGCTGATTAGAAGCCCTGTTTAACAATTTTACAGTTCTTTGCTGAATAAAAATGGAAAAGTGAATAGATCATTATATAATAGTTTCAGCTTGGTTGCAGAAGCTTTCTAAACCTGATGGTCCATAGAATGGGTAAGCTTTGAAGTCCCTTCTCCATGGATCCCCCCCAAAGCCTTGTGAGAGGGACCCTCATGACCCAAAGGTGGAGCTCTTATAGCCACTGAGGGCTGAACCACAGGGAATATTCCAAATTAAAAGTATTTCTTTGGCTGAGCATGGCGCATGCCTGTAATCATGGTACTTAGGAGGCTGAGACAGGAGGATCACAGGCTGGATGCTAACCTCAGCAACTTAGTAAGATCTTGTTTCAAAATAAAAAATAAAATAGGGCTGGGGGTGTAGCTTAGATGTAGAATGCCCCTAGGTTTAATCCGCAGTACCACAAAAATAAATAAATAAAAAATAAAAAAAAACATGTTGTTTAGGCCTTTACTCCTCAAAATATGGTGCCTGGACTAGTCGCAGCATTAGCCTGGCGCTAGTTAGAAATGTAGAATGTCAGGCTCCACCCAGACCTCCTGAATCGGGATCTGCATTTTAACAAGATCCCCCGAGGATTCCTGTGCACAGTAGAATCTGAAATTGTGGATGAGATGACAAAAACCTCAATATGATTTCTCCAATAAATGAAAACTCTTACCAGCTCCAAAATGTCCTTACTGTCCTCCCACTGACAAAAGTCACCCGTGCTCCATGAAACTGCCACTTCAAGAAGTCCGTTCATTGTAAAAAAAAAAAAAAAAAAAAAAAAAAAAAAAAGAAAGAAAATCCACCCCTGAGTACTTTACTCAGTCCTTTATACCTTAGTCTAATTTGGTTTTCAGTGTTAAGCAAAGCACACACCCAGCATGGGTGGCTCTGGGGAATGGGATGATAAAGAGGAAAGCTTTGATAGGAAGGGCAAAGAAGCTGGCATGTGAAACAGAGTCAAGTGAGCATTTAGTCACAAGGTAGAAGAGGATGAAATGAGGTAAGGAAGTACAGCTTAGGGGTTGTGAATGGCCTCACAGGAGGAAATAGGGGATGATTGTGTCCCCCTAGAATTCATATATTGAAACCTAACTGCCAGCACCTTTGAATGTGACCTTGTTTGGAGATAGAATCTTTAAAGACATGATTAAAATAAAGGGCTAGCATCCACATAAGAATAGAAAATTTGGACACACAGAGGTACCAGGGGTTCACCTGCAGAAGAATGACCATTTGAGGACCCAGGGTGAAGGTGGCCATCTGCAATCCTAGGAGAGAGGCCTCAGGAGAAACCTATCCTACCAACACCTTGACCTTGGACTTGCAGCCTCCAGAATGGTAAGAAAACAAATTTCTGTTATTTAAGCCATCCAATTAGTGGTACTTTGTTATGGCAGTTCTAGAAAAGTATCTGTTTTGCCCAGAACTAGTGCAGAAAGGAAGTTCCCCACTTCCGTTAGTGGAGTCCCCTCCTCCACATGTGGAGTCTGCTTCTCTTACACCATGGGCGTTGAGAATATTGAGAATAAACGTAGGCTGGCTGGAGCCAGAGCAAAAGCCTCCCACTCCTCAACACTTCCTCTCATGCTTTTACGCACACTCCCCCATAAAATTGCCCACACTGTTATTGCCAATTGCATGGGTCCTTTAAACAGGGAGAGGTCAAAGTGCTTTATAATAAAAGTAGCTAATGCTTCCATAGCACCTACTTTGTTCTAGCACTGCTCTAAGTACTGTATGCATATTAAGCCACATAAGCTTGTGAAGTGGGCTCTTTCATTTTTTTCTGCAGTGGAAACTGTAATGCCTCCCTCATTTTAGGAATGAAATATTTCTCTGCCCCTTCCCTACACTCTTGCTGAGAGGGCAGCTTCAGATATGTTGAAGAGAGTCAGCAACTCTCATGCAATGACTGATCAGAGGAGAGCAAAGTCCTGCACCCCAACCCTGAGCCATCCTGGCATCAGAGCTCCCCAAGATGCGTATATGCTGAAGCCTTGGTTGAGATTCCCTTCCATTCCAACTTCTCCCTCTGCCCACCTGGCTCCATTTCCTCCCCTTCTCATGAGTGTTCACCCTCAGAGCACATTCCAAGAAAATTTTTCCTGCCCCTAATTTCCATCTCAGCATAAACATCCTGAGCAACTGTACCTTCTGCACCCCACCTTTAAAATAAAGAATCTGCGATCCTGAAAGATTGCACAATTGTTCCAAGGCTACACTGTTAGCAAGTGAGACTTGAGCCCAGGAGGCCTGACTCCAGAATCTACACTTTGAACTACACAATTGCAGCTGGTGGGTAGCTGAGTGCCCACCCACTCTTTGATGGAATGTGACCTAAAGAAGGGGGCGATCTGGACTCTCCCTTCATCCCTCCCTGTAAAGCCTATAGGAGATGAGTGAAATGGATTTCCTCAGGGGGCCACTGGGGCTCTGCTGTCTTGAGAGGCAGCCAGAGGGACCACCTATGGAGCCCCCCCTCAACACCTGCAGTCCAAATGGCTCTTTCCAGTCCAAGAGATAGGAAGATAGCCCGCCTTTCCTGGACTTTCTTCCTGCTGCTGCCCAGCTCACGTAGGAACAGAGTATAATTGCTCGCCTGGTAGAAGCGAACAGAATTGGCATCCCTCTGCTGACAGTGTTAGTGACAGGTGATTGCATCAGGACACCGGAGTAGCAGCCAGGGCCCGGTGCCTGTGTTATTTACTGGTCCATCATGTATAATTTCAGAGTTTAATTTTATCTTCACAAACTTACAGGTGCAAAATGCAGGATAAAGTTCTTTAAGGGGCCCCTGTGAGAAATGGGGCTACACTTGTCCCCCCTCCCCACACCCCCGAGAGCTCTCAGGGTGGCTCACTCAAATTAAATCATTATTGAGGAGGAATAATCCTGGTAGGTTCAGAAAATCAGTTTTAAATTCAGCCTGCTAGCAAAATTCTGAATGTATTTACTTTCTAGATTTCATTTCTCCATCCATATTAAAGCTCCGTGGCATTATCAATTATGGGTTTATTGCAAAGCACAATAGGATTCAATCTGGAGGATGCCTCGGGGTATGTCTTAGGAGGACGATAAAGCTAATAGTAATGGGTCTACAACTTCTAAGGCTAATTTCCACAGTTACAAATTTCATAAATAAATAGAAGGCATGTCAGTTTCCAGTCGCCCAGCTTGAGGTCACTAGACTGATAAAGCAGGACCTGCCATCGCACCCAGAGATCAGGGGACTTGTGTTAGAGTCTTGGTGGGCTGGCCTGAAATTTCTCAGATTCCCCCAAGGAAGAAGAAAGATATCTAGTTGAGAGGGAGCCCTGTGGGTCCCCTCTGATTCTCCTCCAACCTGGCCATGAGCCAGTGTAGATGAGAATGAATGTAAAAGCACAGCCAGCCCTAGAATATGGTAAGCCAGCAGTACAGCCTCAGCCCAGAGTCCAACCAAACTCCACAACCTGGTGGGCTGACTGCCTTGCATTAGTGCTGTATACTGAAGCCAGACTTCAGGACTCTAGGCAGGTTGGAGCTGTGTCTGATACAGGCTGGGGCCTCGGTTGTCTTTTGGAAAAGAGAAGGCAGCACAGAGACCAGAGTGGTGGTGGAAGGGGGCAATTTCTACCTTCCTGGCTATTCTCAGTAAGATGCCTCTTATACAGGGAGGATGGACCCCAGTCACTGCTCCTATGATTCCAGGTGCAGGTGCTCACACACCTCCCACCTGGTCTGCCATGTGCTATCAGAGCTGCATCCTGTGAGCTCAACCTCACTTCCAGCTGGCAGTATCCTCACTCAGATGCAGCTCTTTCCATTTTCCACCCTAGAGCCTCCCTGATGCTCCAGTAGCCCCTTTGGCTGGTGCACAAGTATCACCTAGAAGGGCAAAGTAAACACTACAGGGGCAGTCTTCAACCAATGTGGAATAAATGCTCCTGCCTCCTTTTTTTCAGGTGGACAAATCCAGAAGCTTTTTGTATCCTTCTCAGGATGTCTTAGCAAGGCAAACCCTAGTTGTCTGTAGCAGCAACCTTATCCCATACTTATATGACTTTTCACTCTCCCTGGCTTGTCCCTCTGAATTCCGGGGATCACTTGTTAGATGAATGCCTGGTACCTAAGTCTTGGTCTCAGGTCCTGCTTCTAGAGGAATCAAATTAAGACTGATGTACCTCGTAAATTTGTTCCTTTGAGTAAGATAAAAGCAGGACATCTTCCAGTAGCTTCTGTCAAAATGCACACATGTAACTTGATGGGGGAGGAGAAGTCCTTTCTTCTTTCCTATTCACGTGGAAATTCCACCAGGGGAGTTATTTGTCACCTGGGAAAGCAAAGGGAGCTGAGAGCCAAGAGATGTAAGATTATTGATGGGGGGTGGAATGGTGACTGGGAACAGGGCAAAAGAGGCCCCGGGGAACCAGGACTCATCAGGAGTGACAAGAATAAGGGCTGCAGTGGGCAGCATGCCCTGAGGTATGTGTGCATGTACCCATACAGAGGGGTCTGCCCAGATTCTAGGCAGCTCCTTCTTTCGGTAGGACGGGCCTGGGTTGCATGGCAGTGTGCTGGGTCGAGACTCAGTGGCAATTGTTTTCCCTGGGACTCAATTTTGACTGGGCACAGCTCTGTCCTCAACAGTGACCTTCAGGTATAAGCAGGGCCCATGAGCTTGTGCAGCCACATCTGTCTCAGATGGGAGAGACAAACAACAAAGCTGAAGCAGAGATCAGTCAATAGATCAGGAGCCTTTGGAAAGTCAACTCAGTCTGAAAACAATACCCATTAATAATGGCTGACATTTCTTAAGAGCTAACTGTATTCCAGAAACTGTTCAAAATGATTTGCTATATATTAGCTAGTTAGTTAATCCTCATGAGTAGGTACTAATGTTACACCCTGTCTACAAATGAGGGGACTGAGGTACAGGATTGCTAACTGACTTGGCTTAAGGTACATAACTGGTAAAATGCTGGACTAGGATTTAAAGCCAGGAAAAATATGAGTAAGACAACGTGTTTGGTGCTTTAGAGACATAGATGCCATATGAGACACACTTCTGGCATTCAAAGATTCTAACATTTATTGAGGGAGACAGGCATTTACACACATAACAAAAATATGAAGCAAAATGAAATAAGTCCCATAATAGCCTCTAGGGTACCATCCTCTGTTAAATAGTCTCTGATTCTATAGCTTATGTCTCATTCTAGCTTTTATAGGAACAGGTGCTTGTAAGTTTGGGGGTGGAGGTGCTTAAGGTCCCAGGAGTGGATGAGGTCACATTGATGTCTTAATTCAGATAGAATCATGCCTTGTCAGTGTACTGGGAACTGGACTGTAATTCTCCTTTAGGAATGGTTACTTAATCATCCCCATCACTTCTGGTTTTTCTCATATACACCTTCATTCATTCAGTTGTTTGTTCATTTTGTAAATGCGTGTTGAATCCTGCCAATTCCTATGTGCGTATTCCATTTGTGTTAGGCAGTGTAAATGATCTGGGCAGGTTCACTAGATGGACCCTGCCCCCATGCTTATATTCTGCAAAGTAGGCAGCAGTCCAGGGAACTTTACCCACTTTCCAGCCTAGAGTTAACCGGATTAAAAGTGGGCACCTGGCTTAAGGTGGTGAGGCAGGTCTTCCATAAGCTTTCTAAACCAATCAAATTCCCTTCCCAAGAAATATGAAGCAAAACAGCAGTTTTGTTCCTGTCTGTAGGCAACACGGAAACTTATCAGGATATGTAGATTTGAAGCCAAGTGACTCCAATAAGCTCTGCATGGTAAAAAATGAAGGAATTTTGTCCAAGCTAGAAGGACCCTGGAGGAGGTGATTGGAGAGTGTGGGATGAAAAGATGCCATGTGACTAGTGAGAGCTGAAGTGAACCCCTCAGTTCCTGAATTTTTATCCCTGGTTCCATATTTCCTGCTCTTAGGATTTTGTGAGGTATTTGTATGTGCAAGTAAACCTACTTACCGGAGCCAGCTTGAGTGAGTTTCTTTTCCTTACAGACAGAAGTACCTTTTATTATTTTTTAGACTTAATAGAATGAACTGTTATATTGTTATAACAAATAATAAGGACACATACTAAAGAAGACAATGGAATATGCATAATAAATATGCAGATAGTATGTTTTCTTCTAAAATATAGAAGGAACAGATGCAAACATATAAAGTCAATAATCAGACTCCATAATACAATGGGTCAAAGGGGATTAATGGCAAAGTTTCACACAAGGAAATACTAACTATAAATTCATGCCCTGGAAAACATTAAACTTCATAATTACAATTGAATTTATTCATTCAAACATTAAAAAATGTTTACTGAGTACCCATTATCTGCCAGGAACTTTGTTAGATTTGGGGAATACAGAATTGAATCTGTCATAGATGATGCCCTCAAAATGCTTAAGGCCTAGACATGGAGAGAATAAATTAAGCAGACAATAACAATAATACCTAGAAAGTTGGGGAAAATATAGTAATACAATATTATAATATTACAAAAATTACTACAAGCTGAACATGAAAGAAATGAAACTCCTGAGGTGCCAGGATCAAATAAAAAAGTTAAATCCAAATAATAAACTCATGAATTGATGCTACAGCATCTAGGGAATCTATCAGAATGAACACATGCCTTAGGAGATAGAGGTTAGAATTTGAGCATGGATGTGGAGTCAAGAAGTATGGTCCTGGGCCCTCACAAAATGGAAGAGCTCAGACTGAGATCTTTGGGTAAAGCTGCTATCTTTGAACTTGGAGTGTCCTCCAAAGACCCATGTGTTACAACTTGGTTCCCAGCTTGGCCATACTGGGAGGTGGCAGAAACTTTCAGAGGTGGAGCCTAGTGGGAGGTTTTAGTTTATGTTCCTCCTCCTTTAAAAAAAATTAGTGTGTGTGTGTGTGTGTGTGTGTGTGTGTGTGTGTGTGTGTGTGTAGGACTGGGGATTGAACCCAAGGGCATTCTACCTCTGAGTTACACCCCCAGTTCTTCTTATTTTTTATTTTGAGATAAGATCTCACTAGGTTGTTGAGAGTCTTGCTATGTTTCTGAGGCTGGCCTCAAAGCTGGTATCCTCCTGTCTTAGCCTCACAAGTACTTCGATTACAGATGTTTGCCACCATGCCCAGCTCTTTCTCTCCTTTTTTTCTTCTTGGCCACTTACTCCCCAAAGTGATATGTTGCCTCATGTTGGCTCAATAGTAACATAGCCAACAAATTGTGAACTGAGCCTCCAAAACTGTGAGCTAAAATAAACCTAAGTTGATCTTTTCAGGCATTTATTACATGAATGGAAGGATAACTAACATACCTTATAAGGATGATAAAAGGTAGCGAATAACTTCATTTGTCCAGGATAATGGCAATTATCCTTTTTTTCTTTTCCCACAGCTCTAAGTAGTAAATAAAAATCCCCTCTAAGAATTACAAGCTTTGTGGAATCTGAATTTACACTCTATGTATGATACAGGAATTTCTCAAGCCATAAAATGCCCAAATATAATAGGAAATGGGCAGCATCTCCTATCATCATTTTAGCTAATTCTTATAAAAATATTTAACATGAAAAGAAAGCTTTTCTGTATTATGAGGGATTTAAAAGACAGCAACC
Source organism: Graphiurus murinus (assembly GCA_004027655.1). Classification (NCBI taxonomy): domain Eukaryota; kingdom Metazoa; phylum Chordata; class Mammalia; order Rodentia; family Gliridae; genus Graphiurus; species Graphiurus murinus. Next base: position 14,235 of record PVLC010004994.1, on the reverse strand, counting down.
AAAAGCAGTACGTGGTCCACGGATTGAGTTCTGATTTGAACAAATCAACTGTGAGAAGACATTTCTGGAACAATTGGAGAAATTCGAATTTGGACTCAATTTTAAATGATATTACATAATTACTCTTAATTCTGTCTAGTTTGTGTGATAATGGTATTGTATCCACATTTAAAAAGTCTTTTTTTTTAAAGAAAAAGATGTATATTGAAGTACAGTCATGTGCCACTTAATGATGGGGATACATTCTGAAAAATATATTGCTGGGTGATTTTTGCATTGTTCAAACATCGTAGAGTGCACTTCCACAAACCTAGATAGTATATAGGTCAATCACTCAATGAATGTGTCCTTTTGATGCAATCAAGAGACTTGGTAAACACAAGATGGATGAGGCTGCTGCTAGGGTAACATGACTATTTTATAGCAAACTAGGGAGAAGGAGCATGCCCTACATTAATGATGAAAAAAATAATATAGGAAATGCATAAGCCCATAACAGTCATTTATCTCATCATCGAGTATTATGCACTATATTCAATTGTGTGTGCTATTCTTTCAATGACTGGAAGTTCAGTAGGTTTGTTTATACCAGCATCACCACAAACACAAGGATAATGTATTGCATTATGACATTACAATGGCTAAGATATCACTAGATGATAGAAAAAATTTAGCTCCATTATAAGCTTATGGGATTGCTGTAGATATGGCCCGTTGTTGACCAAAATGTTATATAGTGTGTGACAGTACTTAGGAATGTGTATTAGTCAGGGTCAAGTAGGATAATATAGAGTACAGCCAGGATGTAGGGAAACCAATAAAGTATGTTGAAGCATCTCAGTACTATAAGCATTCCCAATGTTAGGTCTTAAGGAACAAAGGAAGAAGCAGTTACTAGGATCCAAAGAAAAAGCAGTGTCCATAGCTTCAGAAGTCTTCTCTCAGATGCTCTTATTGACCAAACCTAACTGAGAGCCAGAGGGTAAGGGAGTCTGAGGATAGGGCAATAGAGCCTAGTGACATCAGTTTCTCAAGAAAACAGCAAGATAGAGAATAGAGCAGAATAGAAGAGAGGAGCAAAAGAAAATATTCTGCACAGGATAAAATGTGAGGATGCCTGTAATCTATTTTAAAATATATTGGAAAAATAGATGAGACAAATATGGCATATGTTAACAATTGTTAAATCCAGATGGAGAATATGCATGTTTGCTATATTATTTTTTTACTTTTTCTTACATTTGAATTTTCATAACAAAAAGTAAAAAAGAAAGGAAGAGTAAAATAAATATAGATACTTTTAAACAAAGTCTGAGAGAATTTATACTTATCATCCTAACTGAAAGAATTACTAGAGGACTTACTTAAAAAATGAAATCCAGAAGGAAGTTGTAGGAGGCAAAAAGCAATGATGAGTGATACTTTTTAGTAAACATGGGAGTAAATCTAAATGAACATTATCCATAAAAATAGCTAGAAATTAAAGATTAGTATATAAGATGATATTGTAGATGAAGATGTAGAAAAGAGAAGAGGAGTTGAGGAGGGCTTCTTGAGGGGGTGGTAAATTGATCTAAGTTTTAAGGAGCCGGGCGTGGTGGCGCACGCTTGTAATCCCAGCATTCGGGAGGCTGAGACAGGAGGATCTGGGTTCGCGGCCAGCCTCAGCTACCTAGTGAGGCACTCCGAAACTTAGCGAGACCCGGTTTCAAAATAAAGAATAAAAAATAGGGCTGGGGGTGTAGCTCGGAGGTAGACCGCCCCTGATTTCAATCCCCAGTACTGCAAAAAAAAAAAAAAAAAAGAAAAAAAAAAAAA